>CALNHX010005451.1:0-106761 GCA_940337035.1 Agriotes lineatus
GAAATCAGAAACGTGAACAAATAAAACGTGAAATGTCATAAAATCTCACACAGGATAATCGGAAGAGAACAAACATCCAGATGATATAAATAGAAAAAGTACCACCAACATATGGTAACCGAAGACCGAAAGGAATATCTAAGAATTGAACTAGTACATATAAACATATTGAGAAAATACAACAGTGGCAGAGAATATCAAAGAGAAAAAAAGCGCATCGGTAATTGTTGGCAACATAGGACAACGAAGATATAGAAGAGTGTTTGAAAATAGTAGAGACGTAAAGAGAACTGTGATCAATGCAAAAAATAAAGAATGAAAACAGAAACGTGAACAAATAAAACGTGAAATGTCATAAAATCTCACGCAGGATAATCGGAAGAGAACAAACATCCAGATGATATAAATAGAAAAAGTACCACCAACATATGGTAACCGAAGACCGAAAGGAATATCTAAGAATTGAACTAGTACATATAAACATATTGAGAAAATACAACAGTGGCAGAGAATATCAAAGAGAAAAAAAGCGCATCGGTAATTGTTGGCAACATAGGACAACGAAGATATAGAAGAGTGTTTGAAAATAGTAGAGACGTAAAGAGAACTGTGATCAATGCAAAAAAAAAAGAATGAAATCAGAAACGTGAACAAATAAAACGTGAAATGTCATAAAATCTCACACAGGATAATCGGAAGAGAACAAACATCCAGATGATATAAATAGAAAAAGTACCACCAACATATGGTAACCGAAGACCGAAAGGAATATCTAAGAATTGAACTAGTACATATAAACATATTGAGAAAATACAACAGTGGCAGAGAATATCAAAGAGAAAAAAAGCGCATCGGTAATTGTTGGCAACATAGGACAACGAAGATATAGAAGAGTGTTTGAAAATAGTAGAGACGTAAAGAGAACTGTGATCAATGCAAAAAATAAAGAATGAAATCAGAAACGTGAACAAATAAAACGTGAAATGTCATAAAATCTCACACAGGATAATCGGAAGAGAACAAACATCCAGATGATATAAATAGAAAAAGTACCACCAACATATGGTAACCGAAGACCGAAAGGAATATCTAAGAATTGAACTAGTACATATAAACATATTGAGAAAATACAACAGTGGCAGAGAATATCAAAGAGAAAAAAAGCGCATCGGTAATTGTTAGCAACATAGGACAACGAAGATATAGAAGAGTGTTTGAAAATAGTAGAGACGTAAAGAGAACTGTGATCAATGCAAAAAATAAAGAATGAAATCAGAAACGTGAACAAATAAAACGTGAAATGTCATAAAATCTCACACAGGATAATTGGAAGAGAACAAACATCCAGATGATATAAATAGAAAAAGTACCACCAACATATGGTAACCGAAGACCGAAAGGAATATCTAAGAATTGAACTAGTACATATAAACATATTGAGAAAATACAACAGTGGCAGAGAATATCAAAGAGAAAAAAAGCGCATCGGTAATTGTTGGCAACATAGGACAACGAAGATATAGAAGAGTGTTTGAAAATAGTAGAGACGTAAAGAGAACTGTGATCAATGCAAAAAATAAAGAATGAAATCAGAAACGTGAACAAATAAAACGTGAAATGTCATAAAATCTCACACAGGATAATCGGAAGAGAACAAACATCCAGATGATATAAATAGAAAAAGTACCACCAACATATGGTAACCGAAGACCGAAAGGCTTATCTAAGAATTGAACTAGTACATATAAACATATTGAGAAAATACAACAGTGGCAGAGAATATCAAAGAGAAAAAAAGCGCATCGGTAATTGTTAGCAACATAGGGCAACGAAGATATAGAAGAGTGTTTGAAAATAGTAGAGACGTAAAGTGAACTGTGATCAATGCAAAAAGTAAAGAATGAAATCAGAAACGGGAACAAATAAAACGTGAAATGTCATAAAATCTCACACAGGATAATCGGAAGAGAACAAACATCCAGATGATATAAATAGAAAAAGTACCACCAACATATGGTAACCGAAGACCGAAAGGCTTATCTAAGAATTGAACTAGTACATATAAACATATTGAGAAAATACAACAGTGGCAGAGAATATCAAAGAGTAAAAAAGCGCATCGGTAATTGTTAGCAACATAGGGCAACGAAGATATAGAAGAGTGTTTGAAAATAGTAGAGACGTAAAGAGAACTGTGATCAATGCAAAAAATAAAGAATGAACTCAGAAACGGGAACAAATAAAACGTGAAATGTCATAAAATCTCACACAGGATAATCGGAAGAGAACAAACATCCAGATGATATAAATAGAAAAAGTACCACCAACATATGGTAACCGAAGACCGAAAGGAATATCTAAGAATTGAACTAGTACATATAAACATATTGAGAAAATACAACAGTGGCAGAGAATATCAAAGAGAAAAAAAGCGCATCGGTAATTGTTGGCAACATAGGACAACGAAGATATAGAAGAGTGTTTGAAAATAGTAGAGACGTAAAGAGAACTGTGATCAATGCAAAAAATAAAGAATGAAATCAGAAACGTGAACAAATAAAACGTGAAATGTCATAAAATCTCACACAGGATAATCGGAAGAGAACAAACATCCAGATGATATAAATAGAAAAAGTACCACCAACATATGGTAACCGAAGACCGAAAGGAATATCTAAGAATTGAACTAGTACATATAAACATATTGAGAAAATACAACAGTGGCAGAGAATATCAAAGAGAAAAAAAGCGCATCGGTAATTGTTGGCAACATAGGACAACGAAGATATAGAAGAGTGTTTGAAAATAGTAGAGACGTAAAGAGAACTGTGATCAATGCAAAAAATAAAGAATGAAATCAGAAACGTGAACAAATAAAACGTGAAATGTCATAAAATCTCACACAGGATAATCGGAAGAGAACAAACATCCAGATGATATAAATAGAAAAAGTACCACCAACATATGGTAACCGAAGACCGAAAGGAATATCTAAGAATTGAACTAGTACATATAAACATATTGAGAAAATACAACAGTGGCAGAGAATATCAAAGAGAAAAAAAGCGCATCGATAATTGTTGGCAACATAGGACAACGAAGATATAGAAGAGTGTTTGAAAATAGTAGAGACGTAAAGAGAACTGTGATCAATGCAAAAAATAAAGAATGAAATCAGAAACGTGAACAAATAAAACGTGAAATGTCATAAAATCTCACACAGGATAATCGGAAGAGAACAAACATCCAGATGATATAAATAGAAAAAGTACCACCAACATATGGTAACCGAAGACCGAAAGGAATATCTAAGAATTGAACTAGTACATATAAACATATTGAGAAAATACAACAGTGGCAGAGAATATCAAAGAGAAAAAAAGCGCATCGGTAATTGTTGGCAACATAGGACAACGAAGATATAGAAGAGTGTTTGAAAATAGTAGAGACGTAAAGAGAACTGTGATCAATGCAAAAAATAAAGAATGAAATCAGAAACGTGAACAAATAAAACGTGAAATGTCATAAAATCTCACACAGGATAATCGGAAGAGAACAAACATCCAGATGATATAAATAGAAAAAGTACCACCAACATATGGTAACCGAAGACCGAAAGGAATATCTAAGAATTGAACTAGTACATATAAACATATTGAGAAAATACAACAGTGGCAGAGAATATCAAAGAGAAAAAAAGCGCATCGGTAATTGTTGGCAACATAGGACAACGAAGATATAGAAGAGTGTTTGAAAATAGTAGAGACGTAAAGAGAACTGTGATCAATGCAAAAAATAAAGAATGAAATCAGAAACGTGAACAAATAAAACGTGAAATGTCATAAAATCTCACACAGGATAATCGGAAGAGAACAAACATCCAGATGATATAAATAGAAAAAGTACCACCAACATATGGTAACCGAAGACCGAAAGGAATATCTAAGAATTGAACTAGTACATATAAACATATTGAGAAAATACAACAGTGGCAGAGAATATCAAAGAGAAAAAAAGCGCATCGGTAATTGTTGGCAACATAGGACAACGAAGATATAGAAGAGTGTTTGAAAATAGTAGAGACGTAAAGAGAACTGTGATCAATGCAAAAAATAAAGAATGAAATCAGAAACGTGAACAAATAAAACGTGAAATGTCATAAAATCTCACACAGGATAATCGGAAGAGAACAAACATCCAGATGATATAAATAGAAAAAGTACCACCAACATATGGTAACCGAAGACCGAAAGGAATATCTAAGAATTGAACTAGTACATATAAACATATTGAGAAAATACAACAGTGGCAGAGAATATCAAAGAGAAAAAAAGCGCATCGATAATTGTTGGCAACATAGGACAACGAAGATATAGAAGAGTGTTTGAAAATAGTAGAGACGTAAAGAGAACTGTGATCAATGCAAAAAATAAAGAATGAAATCAGAAACGTGAACAAATAAAACGTGAAATGTCATAAAATCTCACACAGGATAATCGGAAGAGAACAAACATCCAGATGATATAAATAGAAAAAGTACCACCAACATATGGTAACCGAAGACCGAAAGGAATATCTAAGAATTGAACTAGTACATATAAACATATTGAGAAAATACAACAGTGGCAGAGAATATCAAAGAGAAAAAAAGCGCATCGGTAATTGTTGGCAACATAGGACAACGAAGATATAGAAGAGTGTTTGAAAATAGTAGAGACGTAAAGAGAACTGTGATCAATGCAAAAAATAAAGAATGAAATCAGAAACGTGAACAAATAAAACGTGAAATGTCATAAAATCTCACACAGGATAATCGGAAGAGAACAAACATCCAGATGATATAAATAGAAAAAGTACCACCAACATATGGTAACCGAAGACCGAAAGGAATATCTAAGAATTGAACTAGTACATATAAACATATTGAGAAAATACAACAGTGGCAGAGAATATCAAAGAGAAAAAAAGCGCATCGGTAATTGTTGGCAACATAGGACAACGAAGATATAGAAGAGTGTTTGAAAATAGTAGAGACGTAAAGAGAACTGTGATCAATGCAAAAAATAAAGAATGAAATCAGAAACGTGAACAAATAAAACGTGAAATGTCATAAAATCTCACACAGGATAATCGGAAGAGAACAAACATCCAGATGATATAAATAGAAAAAGTACCACCAACATATGGTAACCGAAGACCGAAAGGAATATCTAAGAATTGAACTAGTACATATAAACATATTGAGAAAATACAACAGTGGCAGAGAATATCAAAGAGAAAAAAAGCGCATCGATAATTGTTGGCAACATAGGACAACGAAGATATAGAAGAGTGTTTGAAAATAGTAGAGACGTAAAGAGAACTGTGATCAATGCAAAAAATAAAGAATGAAATCAGAAACGTGAACAAATAAAACGTGAAATGTCATAAAATCTCACACAGGATAATCGGAAGAGAACAAACATCCAGATGATATAAATAGAAAAAGTACCACCAACATATGGTAACCGAAGACCGAAAGGAATATCTAAGAATTGAACTAGTACATATAAACATATTGAGAAAATACAACAGTGGCAGAGAATATCAAAGAGAAAAAAAGCGCATCGGTAATTGTTGGCAACATAGGACAACGAAGATATAGAAGAGTGTTTGAAAATAGTAGAGACGTAAAGAGAACTGTGATCAATGCAAAAAATAAAGAATGAAAACAGAAACGTGAACAAATAAAACGTGAAATGTCATAAAATCTCACGCAGGATAATCGGAAGAGAACAAACATCCAGATGATATAAATAGAAAAAGTACCACCAACATATGGTAACCGAAGACCGAAAGGAATATCTAAGAATTGAACTAGTACATATAAACATATTGAGAAAATACAACAGTGGCAGAGAATATCAAAGAGAAAAAAAGCGCATCGGTAATTGTTGGCAACATAGGACAACGAAGATATAGAAGAGTGTTTGAAAATAGTAGAGACGTAAAGAGAACTGTGATCAATGCAAAAAAAAAAGAATGAAATCAGAAACGTGAACAAATAAAACGTGAAATGTCATAAAATCTCACACAGGATAATCGGAAGAGAACAAACATCCAGATGATATAAATAGAAAAAGTACCACCAACATATGGTAACCGAAGACCGAAAGGAATATCTAAGAATTGAACTAGTACATATAAACATATTGAGAAAATACAACAGTGGCAGAGAATATCAAAGAGAAAAAAAGCGCATCGGTAATTGTTGGCAACATAGGACAACGAAGATATAGAAGAGTGTTTGAAAATAGTAGAGACGTAAAGAGAACTGTGATCAATGCAAAAAATAAAGAATGAAATCAGAAACGTGAACAAATAAAACGTGAAATGTCATAAAATCTCACACAGGATAATCGGAAGAGAACAAACATCCAGATGATATAAATAGAAAAAGTACCACCAACATATGGTAACCGAAGACCGAAAGGAATATCTAAGAATTGAACTAGTACATATAAACATATTGAGAAAATACAACAGTGGCAGAGAATATCAAAGAGAAAAAAAGCGCATCGGTAATTGTTAGCAACATAGGACAACGAAGATATAGAAGAGTGTTTGAAAATAGTAGAGACGTAAAGAGAACTGTGATCAATGCAAAAAATAAAGAATGAAATCAGAAACGTGAACAAATAAAACGTGAAATGTCATAAAATCTCACACAGGATAATTGGAAGAGAACAAACATCCAGATGATATAAATAGAAAAAGTACCACCAACATATGGTAACCGAAGACCGAAAGGAATATCTAAGAATTGAACTAGTACATATAAACATATTGAGAAAATACAACAGTGGCAGAGAATATCAAAGAGAAAAAAAGCGCATCGGTAATTGTTGGCAACATAGGACAACGAAGATATAGAAGAGTGTTTGAAAATAGTAGAGACGTAAAGAGAACTGTGATCAATGCAAAAAATAAAGAATGAAATCAGAAACGTGAACAAATAAAACGTGAAATGTCATAAAATCTCACACAGGATAATCGGAAGAGAACAAACATCCAGATGATATAAATAGAAAAAGTACCACCAACATATGGTAACCGAAGACCGAAAGGCTTATCTAAGAATTGAACTAGTACATATAAACATATTGAGAAAATACAACAGTGGCAGAGAATATCAAAGAGAAAAAAAGCGCATCGGTAATTGTTAGCAACATAGGGCAACGAAGATATAGAAGAGTGTTTGAAAATAGTAGAGACGTAAAGTGAACTGTGATCAATGCAAAAAGTAAAGAATGAAATCAGAAACGGGAACAAATAAAACGTGAAATGTCATAAAATCTCACACAGGATAATCGGAAGAGAACAAACATCCAGATGATATAAATAGAAAAAGTACCACCAACATATGGTAACCGAAGACCGAAAGGCTTATCTAAGAATTGAACTAGTACATATAAACATATTGAGAAAATACAACAGTGGCAGAGAATATCAAAGAGAAAAAAAGCGCATCGGTAATTGTTAGCAACATAGGGCAACGAAGATATAGAAGAGTGTTTGAAAATAGTAGAGACGTAAAGAGAACTGTGATCAATGCAAAAAATAAAGAATGAACTCAGAAACGGGAACAAATAAAACGTGAAATGTCATAAAATCTCACACAGGATAATCGGAAGAGAACAAACATCCAGATGATATAAATAGAAAAAGTACCACCAACATATGGTAACCGAAGACCGAAAGGAATATCTAAGGATTGAACTAGTACCAGACGAAATGTTGACCATAGAGTAGAAAGAATTGCAGAAAATTCAAAAATCGTGAAAGAAGTTGAAAAAATAAATCTTCAGGTTCTGACCCTTACCACGTTTCTTCAAATTCTCAGAAACAGATGTCTCATAAAAAAAGAAGAAATGTAGACATTCCAAATGGAAATTAGGTTATAATTGATTGAGAATGAAGTAGATCAGAATGTAGCAATTATAGAGGTATTACTGTAATGTCATCAGTAGGAAGATAGTACGGAGAAGTATTGAAACAGAGAATAGGAAAAGTAATAAAATAGCTGAAGAACAATGTGGCTTAGTAGCTGGTAGATGCTTCACTGCCAACATCTTTACTGTACGTGATGTAGTACTGCGAGAGGTATAGAAACATTTTACTGGGTGAATGTAGACTGGAAAAAAGTTTATAGCACAGCACCTATAGTTCGCAGAGTTATTAGAAGTACTAAGTAATATTAATTTCCTCAGACTTATAGTAAGGCGACTATAGCAATTTAGAATGGTCACTAAAGTGTGACTAAGATATGAAATAAGATAACTCAATAACTTAGGATCACTGTTGGACTAAGGCACGACTACCTTATCTCAACAGATGAAGACTACGAACGTTGCATGACCAGAAAACTGCACAAAACTTATAATAAGAAATGAATACTTAAAATAAATATTGACAAACGCTAGATACTGGTATGATGCTTACAGCAATTCTGGTTGCATTGCTAACTTACAAATGATAATGAAAGATTCAAATAGGCTCAGAGTTGGTATTCATTGCAACAATAATGCCTTATAATTGGCCAAAAATTTGATTTAAAATTTTTAAGCATTTGTCAAAAATTTTAAAAAATTACAAATTCTACAAAAACGGTGCAAAATAGAACGTTAAGTGAAGAGACACATTTTCTCTAGAATTTTAAGCTGAATTAAAAAATGTAATAATATACCGGATGTTCTATTTAAAATAGGAGTTAATAAAAAATAGAAAAAAAAACAAAAGAAACCCATTTTAGAAGAATTCAACTGAAAAATCACCTATCTCACATCAATACACATTAAAAATGTGATAAAAACGAGAAGTTTGAAAAAAAAATCGTTAGAGCCGTTTTTGAAAAAATCGAAAAAAACTGAAAAATCACAAGAGTAAACACCTTGCTGTCGCATCTACATAGTACACAAAACTTATATATGAAGTTTCAACCCCATACCTCTTTTTGTTTTTGCGATATTCTGTTCACAGACACACAGACACACACACTCACACAGACAGACCAATGAAAAAAAATGTTTTTTTGGGTTCAGGGGACTCTGAAACGTGAAGATCTGTTGAAAACTCAATTTCGAATTTTTGGGGTGAATCCAATACTTCCTTTAGTGTAAAAGGAAGTAAAAAAAGGTTAACTTCACACAGCGGCGAAAAGAAACCCTTATTTACGTTGTAGCCAAGTGAGTATTTCATTAGGTATATCGGTATATCGTGTATTTTATTATTGTAAGCCGTGTCACAACCTAAAATCTTAATTCCTCTTCCAATCATTTTCAGTCTCTTTTCTTATCTATTTTAGATATAAACATGTTGTTGGAGACAAATCAACAAAATCTTTTATTGTCGACAATTTAATGCATACACTAAAAATCCCATAAGCTGCGGATTTTTGCCACTATGACAGCGGCAAAAGTTAGCCCTAACTTTTCCAGCGACAAAACGGAACCTAACTTTTAAAACGGTCTAATTCTAAAATAATTTTTGCCTTGTTTGTTAATTAGTGACTTCTAAATTACCTAATATGTAAATTAAATATGTATTCATTAAATTAAATAAATAAATAATAAATAAAAATTCATTTATTGCCTAACAACTGTTGAATTATTTAACTAAAAAAAGATATATATATATATATATGTATTGTACATGTATGTAAATAAATATGATAACAATGCAATAATAAAAATAATAAAAAAAAACATATTCCTTAACAAAACAACATGTTAGTAGGCAAAAGGAACTGGTTCAGCTTGGTCACAAAAGGCAACCAGCTGTTCTCCCACCAGTCCTGCAAACATTTCTCAAAAAATTGAAACAAAAATTAAGTGCACTCAAACTGTCCAGCAAACCCTGCAGGCGGAAAGAAAAAAAAAAGAGAAGAGCACGCGCTCAGACTATGGCCAACAAACACACTTTAAATGCAGTAGCAGTACATACACGCAGATTCCCTCACTAGCCCAATAAAAAGGATTTAACTCGCCGTTTAAACGACAACAAGGAAGGTGAACTCTTTAAAATAGCAGGTACATTATTATACAGATTAGCAATGTTATATGAGAAGGAACGCTTGAAAAATTGTAGTCTGTGACGAGGAATTGTTAATTGTCCCCGGAGACGTAGGTTTAAGTTATGGACATCAGTGCGAAAGGTTATCTTATTATAAAGATAAGGCGGAGTTTTGGTGGTGATTATCCGGTGAAAAAAACTTACAGAATGCAAATATCGTCTATCCGACATGGGCAGCCAACGAGTCAAAGCAAGCGTATGGGTGATTCTCTCTCTCCTTCTGATTCCAAATACAAAGCGCAGGCAAGAGTTCTGCATTCGTTGAATACGCGCAGAGTCCATACTATCTAAACATGGATGGTAAAGCACATCGCAAAAATTAAAGTTAGATAATATTAACGAGTCGCATAATGAAATTTTGAGTTTTTGATCTAAAATGTGTCTATTGCCGTAAAGTAGTTTCAAAGTTGAGTAAGATTTTTGAAGTAACTTTGTTATATGAGATTTGAAGCTCATTCGTGTATCCAAAATGACTCCAAGATTTCTAGTCTCATCAGATACCGCCAAAAGTTGGTTTTCGAGTAAAATCTTAACCTCGGGCAGAGCAGCGTCCCTAGCACCCCGACTCCCAAAGACCATGACCGACGACTTATTTGGATTTAAGCGAAGGCTATGTTTTGAAGAAACATTTAGTAGATTATTTAAGTCAAGATTTAACTTTGTCACAGCTTCTATAACATTTGTAGCAGAAAATGAATAATAAATTTGAGTATCGTCAGCATAGAAGTGCACTTTAGAATATTGAATACATGAAGATAAATTAGAAGTATAAATGGTATATAAAATTGGACCCAAGATAGAACCTTGGGGCACTCCCGATTGAACATTAATAGAAGAAGAAAAGGTAGACTTACATTTCACAACTTGTGAGCGATTAGTAATATAATTCGAAAAGAGTTGTATGGCGGTATCATTTAGACCAATAAAATGCAAAATAGATAATAATAAATTATGGTTAATAGTGTCGAAAGCCTTCGAATAATCCAAGAGAACCAAGGCGGTTAAGTTGCCATTATTCGTTGCTCTGAAAATATCATCGGTCACGTCCAAAAGGGCCGAGGCGCAGCCAAATCCACTTCGAAAGCCTGATTGTGTGTCAGGAAGAATCTCGTTAATATTAAGATGTTCACGAAGTTGAATAGCCAAAATTTTTTCTAAAATTTTAGAAAATACTGTAAGAATGCTAATAGGTCTCAAATCGGCTAGTACCCTGGGATTACTATTTTTTGGGATTGGAGTTATAACCGCCTCTCTCCAACGTGACGGGAACACACCGTGCTCAATACAATCATTAAAAATATGACGAAGATATGGGAGAATAAATGGACAACAAAGACAAATCATTTTACAACTAATACCATCAACACCAGCAGACTTAGATGTGAGACCACGAATAATTTCGAGGATTTCAGTTTCTGAAGTTTTACTGAACGTAAGTTTATGAAACACAGATGGCTTTAAATTTGAATTATAATAATTTAACAGTTCAGCGTCGGCACCCGAAGTAGTTTGTGTTGAAGAAAAAAATGCGTTTATGGCATTAC
Organism: Agriotes lineatus; assembly: GCA_940337035.1. Lineage (NCBI taxonomy): Eukaryota > Metazoa > Arthropoda > Insecta > Coleoptera > Elateridae > Agriotes > Agriotes lineatus. The sequence goes on from CALNHX010005451.1 coordinate 11,655, forward strand.
AATCACCCAATTCAGGTGGTAAGTCCACACAAGATTTTTTAGAATTTATAACATTCATTGCCCTTAACGATGACCATAGTTGCTTAGGATTTTTGTTTTGAAGTTGGTATGAAATGAAAGCCTTTTTCTCCTTCCTTATTGCAAAGGTTGTGTAGTTTCGTAATTGTTTATATGAATTCCAATGTGCGGGAGATCTAGTGCGTTTGAATTTAGCATGCGCCTTGTCGCGCAATGATATAAGAAGTTTAATATTTTCCGTGATCCATGGTTTATTTAAAGAACTATTAGAGTGAGTGATGAAAGGTGCGTGTATGTCAAAGATCTTAAGCAAATTTGTCTCAAGAAAAGCAACTTTATCATCTATATTAGGCATATCGAAAATATAAAACCAAGGAACAGACATTAGATCAGAATTAAACTGATCCAAATCGAAAAATTTATAGGATCTGAAACAAAAAGACCTGGGTGTTTCAGGTGGAGAGTCGACTGGATAATCACAATATGTAAGACTATGATCTGCAATGTCATGAACATGCATAACCCCAGACTGGACTAAAATCGTATCGTTAAATGTTATAATATAATCTAGTAAAGAGATTGAATGCTCGGTGATTCTGGTAGGTTCTGTTATTATTTGGTGTAAATTGTATGACTCTAGAGTTGAAGTGAAATGTGAAAATTGAGAAGAATGAGTATCTAAAGCGTTTAAGTTAAAATCTCCCAAGCAGCAGAACTCTTCTGCCATAGGCGTTGTATTTGATAAAATGTCTTCAAAACTGTTTAAAAAGGACTGAAAATGTGTTTTTTGGTTTCTATAAATTACACCAATTGTTAATTTAAAATTATTAGTTTTTAAAACGAACCAGATCTGCTCCATGAGAACCCCAATATCTTCAAAAATTATGTCATACGCATACTTTGTTTTTAAATAAAATGCAACACCGCCGCCCACGCCTTCTCTTGGTAAGTGATAAAAATTATAACCATCAATCGATAACCGTTGAACATCAGAATGACTACTTAACCACGTCTCCGAGATGCCCAAAACATCAAAATCATTATCCAGTAATAAATTTTTAAAACTATTAAAATGGGCAGTGAGGGAACGAACGTTTATATGTCCAATTTTCATTTTAAATAAAACCGTGAAAATATAAGCCAAGTACAAATAAGAATATTGAGCAAAAACTTACGTGAAAGTATGCACACACTTGGATAATCACTGCATAGTAACAATCAAAGTAAATAATTAATCACGCGTGAATTACTCTTTAAAATAAACAAATAACGAATAATCCTGCAAGGTATGCCGACATTTATTTACAAGATATAAACAACACTATCAGTCAGTAAGTTAGACCAAGGTTACAAGGTACGCTAGGTGAGCTCACTTAGATTCTCTAGCCGCTGCCCTGTCCCTGCTGTAATGGTTAAGTACTTCTGTAAATCAGTTTCTGAGTTTATTATCCTTTTTTCATTGCCAATTGTCGTACCGAATTACACTCAAGCTTTTTTTTTAATGGAAGTAAACTTAACATTTATAATTCGAGTTTTCTTGCTTTTGGGCAATTCAACTCAAAAAAACTGCCAGTAAAAATTACTCGTCCTTCGGACTCGTAATTTTTTCGGGGGCGGTTTTTTTTTGTTAAATTGCCAAGCAAGAAATTCTCATTAAAATGTCAAGTTTACTTCGACAAAAAAAGCTCTCGTGTAATTATAAGTGACAAAAAAATAAGGTGTGGCAGGAAATTGAGCTCCAGTATAATTGTTGTGCTGAAACGGGCCCCCGAACAAGCAAGCAGCTTAAAGTTCTTTGCGAAAATTTGAAACGGGAGGCTAAAAAAACTGTAGCTGAACATCACGTAAGACTAGAATAATTGTAAACACGAAATGATACTAACTAGTAAATATTTTTGTTTGTGTAATTTATGTAAATTTAGCACAACTATGAAGCAAAATTGATTCAGGAACAGGCAAAACAAGCCGCAAATAACGATAAGGTACACAACTTTTTAATATGTTTAAATCAAGACCATTGTCAACATGATTTTTGTCTGCCATTGGAGCGTTATGTACTACTAGTTGAAAAATTATTGAGACTTGTCAAAACTTAAACACTAGGTAGTTTTTCTAATTGTGGTATCTTTAAAATCAATCGTTGGTAAATTATGAAAAAATTTTAATTTCAAAATTCTCTCATCTCGATACATTTGCAACTAGGTAGTTATATAGAAATAATAATAACAATTAATATGCATTTTAAGAAGGAAATATTTAAAACGGGGGGAGGAACTGCCGAGCTTGTTTTATCTTCTGAGCAAGAAATTTTGTTGGCTACAATTAGAGAGCAAGTAAATCCAAACGCAAATGAGTTTGACAGCGCGGCTGACTATTTCAGTAATTTAATACACAATTTAGTAATAATACATATTTCTTTAATTAATTTTTAGTAAGTTTAAGTAAGTTTTGTGCAACCGGGTATATGAGTCACTAGTAAACATTGATAATTACATAAAACATGATTAGCAATCATTGTAATTAATTAACAGAGGTTAGTGATTGTATAGAACGATATCGTCAGGGTTGCGATCAGCTTGTATTCAAATTTATGCTCAATATGGAAAATGTAGCTACGTTTATGATGACTGACAGATTAACTAACGTCAGGACACGATAATGAAATCGCTTTAGCACAAAGGTGTTTCGAAGCGTTACAGAAGTTGAATGCAGAGTTTTCATTCATATCGAAATGCCAACAAACGATGACGGGGTTAAAGGAATTATAAAGCAGTGTAAGAAGGCACAGAGACATGCAAAGATCATATAAGAAGCAATCTGAGAATTAATGAAGAAAACAAGAATGTGCTAGTGGTGTGAATCAGTGTTGGTTAACTAAAAGTAAAAAAGTGCGATCAAGTGTTAGGTTATAGTTTCCTGAATGGCATTTACAAAAACAATTATAAATTAAGATAAACAAATGTACGCTTACTGAGAAACAATTGTAAATCATGTTGCTATGGTGACTTAGAGTGTCGTTTGTGGCTTTTTGTTGTGGAAGCCAGGAAGCCAAGCTAAAAGGCTGGTGTTGTTTGGATCCTCGATTTTTATAAATGTTGTCGATAAAAGTATACAATTTGTGCTCAATGGTTGAGTTTTATTTGTTGTCATTGCGCGGATGCCAGCTGTAGTTAAAATTACAGTATTCCGGAGTGCAGTTCCAGAATAAACGGACGTGAAGCCCGTATGTGATCGTCTTCAAAGCTAAGATTCGACAAGTTTTGGAGCTGAGAGAAGCAGACAGCAAGGTGCAGGGCCTAGAAAAGGCTTGCTTGGTTATCTAGAAGTAGGAAACAGCCGCTGAAAAACGCCAGGAAACAGATACAAGCTTGGCGTTCTTTCCAACAGTGTCCTGTGCGAGGTCGTCTTTCGAGCCAGATTCAACAAGACTAGGAGCTACGAGAAGCAGACAGCAAGGTTTAAGACCTGGGAGAGGCTTGGTTCGTACTCCAGAGACAGGCAGGAGCAGCTGAAACCGTTCCAGGAAGAAAACACAAGCTTTGGCGTCGTTTTGCGGAGACCGGAAGCGAGATAGGCGTGCATTCGAGAAAAAACGTATGCAGGTTGGCGTCCTTTTGCACATGAAAAACAAATTCCAGGTTAGCCAAACGTTCTTGATTATTAGAAATGCATTGTTATCATTTACCTCAGGTGAACCGTTTGATTGTTGGTTAATTGGTGTTCTAAATACGCTGAATTTTCTGTGTTTCGAACAGCTTTGTTTGGTATTAATATTTTGAGGTTAACTGTCATTCGTTAGAATCGAGCATTTGCCACATAATGGTTAAATTCATCTAAAGTGTAGCAACCTAACCCTGTAGGTACGAGTCTCAATTGCTAGCCGGCGCAAAAGCCTTGATAAGTTGCAAATGAATAAAATATAGAAATCAACTTCTTTATTGCAGTAAAGCATAATTAATTAATCATATTTTTAATTAGCCACAAGAGAGAGAGGCAACATAAAATTCACATTAAAGCTATGTTGTGTTATTTGTAATAAATTTTTATTAGTAATTAAAAAAATAAAGATCCTTACAATAGGCAGATCATCAAAATGCATGATGAGAAATGAAAGAGGTCATAATATGAAGGTAAATAGAAATGTAATAAAAGCCTGCAGACAATATAAATATTTAGATATCATAGTGTCAGAAGAGGGTAACAGTCAAAGAGAAATAACCAGTAGGTTATAAAAGCGTATTTACACATGGTCTGGAATTGAGCCCAATAACAAAAAGATACGCAGAAGAAATAGAAGAAAAAATAAATTAGTACATGTAAGACTCTGGGGATATAAGAGCTTATATGGAGATATAGGCTATTTAAGAGAAGGTTGGATACGGGCACATAATACTGGTGGCACATCTTAGATGGCCTTAAATAGTTTGAAATTTGATACCGTGGATTCGACTTAAAAGAGGCTAACTTCCTGGAGTATGGAATCAGGAAGTAGTACCGGAAGGAATGGGTAGTCAAAAGTTGAAATGAGAAAGAGTAAAACTGACAAGAATACTCACAGATGAATCACCGTCGCCTGTCGTTTGGCCAAAACCAGCGAGACAATACTGATTAGCTGTGTGCAGGCGCATTGTCCTGCAGAAGGCACCAATTCCTAGAAGTGCTCAAATCATATTTAATACTTCTGAATCGTTTCAACAGTCGTTTAATCTAAGTGAAACTCCGAATTTGCAATTGGGCGTAGAGACACAAATTCGCGATGAAGCAGACGCCGGGCTTCATACCACTTACGGCGACCAGAGGCCGATAGATAGGTTGTACAGGTTGCCACAACTCGGAGCAAAATATCATTCACCAAAAGTGTTAATGAAATAGGCAACTGCGAAAAATGTATATGTGGTAGTAAAGAAGTATTAAATGACAGTTGAAAATAATTAGTTATTATTAAGAGCATAATCACTAAACTTCCCAGGGCTATAATCTTGATGTTGCTTGTGCTATATACAAGATTTTATTGTATTTTGGTTCTCAAAAAGAACAAAAGGTAATGATGCAGTATTTTGAGCTCAGACTATTACGTCGTTGTTCTGGTGCTGTGAATTGTGCTATGATTTCTATGTAGACTGTTGACGTTGCTATACATATTGTTAGATTGTTGGTGTTTGATATACTGCTTAGCAACTTCATAGGTCCTCGGGCGATAAAAGCCAGATTGTAAACTGGCGGAAATTTTGAATTTTAATTTCGTCCCTGCTCAGGGTGCTTATTTAAACTTGACCAAAGATCGCTAAATTTAATTTCCAACTGGTTGCGTCGGGTAAACTTCTTCATTTATCATTTTTTCGAAAACGCCCCCAAAACTGAGTTAAAATTCAAAACTGTTTTACTCTAAAAATGCATACCCGCCTATGGAATAATATTTTAATTTAAACGCACACTGATAGAACCTATATATAGTTCACATTTGGTTACCAACGTTCCTTATCAATTGAGGTAGGTAAGTTATTGACCGCATGTTTTTTGTGCAAGAGCTTTGCAGTTTTAATATACCTTGTGTCGTTCACCTTTAACTTAGATTTGCTGACCAAGCGGTTCGTCAAATTTAGGGGAGATAAATTATTGAAAAAATATGCGATTAAATAAAAAACGATAAATAGAAGAGTTGTTCATTTTGGTGAGCTCTATCACTGGTTAAAATATTTGCACTCATTTCCATAACACCCTGTATAGTGTATATCATGTTTAACTAGATACTAACTAATTCTTAATTAAGGAAAATACTATGTACAATAAAATATTATAAAACATAAAATTCCTTCGGCGGAGTGGTTCAACGGTTCGATCTCTCTGAATGCTGGACAACCCAAACGGCACATTTTTTTGGCCTGGTTGTTGCCCCGGGGCCCTCTTGAAGTAGGCTCGGAGAAGGTGCCTACCTGATCCCTAGCTCTGATGCATTTGAACTGGAAACGATACGTCTGAAACAAGCGCTATTAATATTGACAAGATGGTGTTTTTTTATCTGTGACGGGCGGGCAAATTCAATAGAATTACGGGTGTTACACGTTACTCCATTTAATCATGAAGGGAAACATTTGCGGAAAGAGAAACGTAGGGCGGAGACAAGGCTCTTGGTTGAAGAATCTCAGAGAGTGGTACAGTTGCAGTTCCGTCGAATTGTTTAGAGCAGCAGTTAACAGAGTTAGGATTGCTACGATGATAGCCAACCTTCGTTAGAAGATGGCATCTGAAGAAGAAGAAAACGGGTGTTACGGTGCTTGTGAGGTTCTCGGCGGGTGTATTAAGCCTGACTGGATGTAGTCTTTCCTTTGTCAGTAAGTTTGGACCGCTCGGAATTAATATAAACGGGAAATTTTTACCTTTCGTAAAAGTCCGCCTTTGACAGGGAACCGGGAACCACTGGAGGTTGATGGTCGGTTCGGACTCACGGCAGGCGGGCCAATTTGCTTGCATCAAGGTTCGTAGATTATGCCGTTGCCGACGGGCTGTTGATTTCTCCTAGTATGTAGGTAATTCGTGTTTTAGGTTAAATTATAAAAGAGTTTATGACAGTACCCTCCGGGGGGGGGGGGGGGGGATCAGCTGATGCGGACAGCAAACGGGAATCTTAACAAGATCGGAACCAAGTTCACCGTTGCTAGGCAGATAAAGGAGTTCTTTAGCGAGATGAGAACCAAGTCCAGCATCGCTGGTCAAGTCAGGAGGGATCAGGAAAGAGGGGACCTGGTGATCAAGATCGGGTTCCGGTGTCAAGACTCAACGTGAAGTTAACTACCTGCGGATTCTTCTTTTATACTCTACGATCACCTCGTTATCCGGATATTTCTAGAGGGGATTGGAGAAGGAATTGCGTGGCGTACCGATTTACGCCACGTCCGCGCACCGCGGATGGGATCGCCGTATCGAAAATCCGAACGCTATGAAGATGTGAGTGCTGATTGTAACAGTTTCAGCGCCATTCCATCCTACTATTTGTGTCTTAGGTAAATTTGATGCGAAGGCTAGCATTACAAGATTACTCATAAAACATACGTATTTGAAGCTAGTAGTTCCCTTGCTTAATATAAATGTAATAATGTGGATAACTGCTGCACGCTGAATGTAATAATAGCAACACAGTTTAATAATTTAATGCCTGTAGTGGTTATCGAGATGATTTTGGAATATTGGATCCTGTCATTATTGAGGTCGAAGAACTCAACGTTTTGCCTACTTTCGTAATGGGCTTCATCAGGGGGAAAAGCAAAAGGGCACGGTAACTCAACGTGTAAACTACGCCAGAGGCGAAACTCTTGCAAGGGAAGGGTTAGAAGAGCACGGTAAGACAATACGATACAGTGTTGGGATCGAGTGCTTTTTGCCATGGGTTCTTTGGGATGCCCGATCTTTGAAACATTAATTTATTTTTCGTAATCTGGTGTTTTCAGTGTGGTGGCAGAAAACACTTAAAATGTGGCATTTAACATTCAAAGGTGACAATGGGTAGAAATTTAAATTCGAATCTTCCAATAATAAAAAAAAGCACAGTCGGTACCCAGTTTCGAACTCGTGACCTTAAGCGCAGCAGCTCAACTATGTACCATTATACCATCGTGCTCTGCAGTTATACAGCCGCTTAACGGAAATTACTGGTATCGTGAACATAAATCGGAAAACACATACAAAGAAAAACGACCAATTTTGCCCAAAAGCATGTTAGTCTTTTGTTTTAATGTTGTACGCAAACTGAAGCAGAAATCATCCTGACGGGTGATGTCATTCTCGAACTAGCTTGTCAACATCCATCCGTAGGGACACCTTCACTAAATGGCATTTTCAGATTTTAATGGCAAAGCGATTGCTGTTTTCGTAAAAGTGCAGTTTCATTAGATCTTTCGTATATGTAATTTTGATTTGGTCGCAACTGAGCGGTTGCCGCAAAAATTGCAAATTAATGAAAATAGTCGAACCCGAAAGCAATACTTCCGCAGATCGTCTCGAAGTAATATTTATGAACTGGGATGCGGAAATATTGCGTTAATAAAGTTCCATCTCGTGTTATTGATTTTGTTTTGCCAGAGAATATATCACTACACATGATATAAAAATAATATATTTAAAATATTTTAGTAAAGGTATAGTCATGATTATTTTAAAAATATTTATTCCTTAGTCCTTTTATATTTTTTTAATCCTTTGGTGGTATTAACCTAAAAAAATAAGTTATTGCGATGCAATACAGCGTATAGTCTATATGAAATGAACTGACCGAATTCTAATCTCGCTACCTGGATTATATTACTTCCCAACTGCGTTAGTCAAGAGTACGCAATGCCAGGATTATAATTTAACAAAACTTATTCATCATAAGCCAAGTAAAATGCTTTGTACTCGAATTAGGTCAGTTCATTGTAGGTAGACTATACAGGCTAATCGTATATTCGTATTACGATTTAAATACCTCGAAGACTAGTAAACTTGGAGGTTTTTAAGTTGTAACATAAATAGCTTTGAGAGGTGCTCAGCATCTTTGATAAGAGAACCTTATTAATGTTAATGAATCTACAAATGTCATAGAAGAGCATAAAATATTTAGGCTGAAAAATTACATAGAGCTTAGGAGTAAGCTCTCCCGAAAATACCATTGCGAACTACTAGGTACGGTTCTGAGTTTTGCAAAATTTCGTTTTTATATCTTGCCAGTATTTCGTTAATTTTTTTATATGCGGAAAACAGATCATTCTATTAAGCTTTAGGACTTAGGTGTTGTGTGCGCTTAACGAAGCGTTTGCAGACTTCTGTTCGTGAGAACTTTTTTATTGTTATTATTCGTATGATTATTGAAGTTGTTTCCGGGATTGGAAAATTAACAGAGAACATAATGAATTGGGTAACCATTTCAACTATAAGTACATATTACTCTGATGCATAGTTCGGAACCTGTTATTAACCACACAAAAGTATAGTTTGTAAGATGGCCGGAGAACGTACTTTGTAACCAATATCGCAGTATGAGATTGAGCTTACTACTGGACACACAAATGCTTTATCAGCTATCCAGCGACCATCAGCTATTTCTTCTAAAGCTCTGTTTATGATGTTTTGAAGATCAGAACAGAATGCTCTTAATGTGTCGATAGTATCATGTTTTCAATTTATACCAGGTGGCCACGATTCAAATAAAAGTTTGGAATGCAGAATTTGAATAATATTAAATATCTCACACAATTATATTACCTCTTGATTCATACCAAGAGATTTTTTTGTGTTCACTGGAAAGCCCATTTTTTTAGAACTTCGATACAGGAAAATATTTCCACATTAACCTTTTTAAAATTGTAAATCGATTTAGAAAATGAAGGACGTAGCTAGTGTTCTCAATCAACGATGTGAGTCAAACTAAATACTAAAACAAATAAAATGCGAATAACAAAAAATTGCAAAAAATTTAACCATGGAAAAAGCTTGTAAGCACCTTGAAATGTTTCTTTTTTTTTGAAGGAGTGGTCAATTTTAGCAAACTTCCTACTGAGATACTAAGTACGAAAAATACGAAAATTTTAAATTTATGTGATAATAAATAAACAAATAACTAGAAAATTTTGAAAACAGTAGCCCACCACATAAGTGGCCTTATTCTAATTAAAATAGTTTTGGATTTTTCAATTTGAATTATATATTTAAAAAAAAAGTTACGGAGAGGAGAAAATGTTTTTACAGAGCAAAAGAGCAAAAGCAACTGTTGCTAGATGGAATATCGGCTGAAGTGTATAAAATTATGTATAAAATAGGCAACAAACCTTAATGTTTCTAATAATACTGAAACAACAAAAAGAAACACTTAATGCGAATAATATTAATCCGCCGAAAAAAAACGTGGTGTCTGTAGAATTCGAATTTGCGCTCCCAGGGCGAATCTGATTGCTAATCAGGCGCTTTTCCTGTTCGGCCAAGGCCGATACCTGGCCTATTTGCTTATCGTTGCGTTATGAAGGGCACGTCGACGACAGAACCGATCTCAGACGTACGATCGGTGACGATGACATTGTGACACGCGCAGTTAGGCACAACAAGCGTTTGATTTTTCTTGCTTTTAGTAGCTTACTAAATTTGTTATTCGTAATCTCTTGAAGATTCCCACATTGCTGTTAGTGTCTCAATATGCATCTCTTCAGTTGTGAAAATGTAAAAAAAAATGTATTAATTTGGTCGATGGAGGTGTGTAATATATAAAAAATAAAAAGTAGGGAGTGGCCATGTATCATTGACTCTTACACACGTACGTGCATAATTTGACAGAATATTATTAGGCCTGTAAAAATTGTTTAAACACATAAAATATCATATTTTTAAAAATAAGTTGGCTTTTAATTCATACTTACAGGAATGCTTAGATTATCTGTGAACACATCATTTTAAGAAATTAATATCAGTGACTAATATTGATGTAGGTAAGCATTGAAATATGGTTATATGTAGCGATGCACTGAACTTTAACGATTGTTTTATAATAATGTATATTTATTGAATTTATTAAATTTCTCATTTACTTTGGAATCGCCCCGTATACAGTTGCGCAAAAAAGCTATAGGAACTACAAACTCGAAACGTTTAAGAAGGGCCTTGGTCTACGAAGCGGTTTGTGATAATACGTAAGTGCAATATTCAATGTCTCTACTTACATATTTCGAGTGGATTGCTTACGAGCGGTATCACCGAAAAACATTTAATCCGAGGAATTCCTCTATAATCATGAAACCACTTCTAAGCTCGGCATTCATCGGATATGGAGATGTAATATGGGGCCATTGATAAAGTGAGAAAGGGGATTGTGGAAAGTACGATAAAGGTTATTAAATTTATTTCGTAAAGGGAATCATATTGTTGGAAGATCAAAGTCTCTTTGTTCAAATTTAGGATTTGATTATAGAAGGGATGATCCCATATCTAGAGACCTTATCCGTAGTTTAGCATTCTATACAACAGTGTTCCACCAGGACGAAAATCCCTCGTATGGGGGAGAAAGTTATTATTTTTTTAAGCATCGTAAAACAGGCTTACATTCAGGTCTAGTCAGAAGAGGTTGCTTAGTTGCGACAGTCCGCCGTGGAAGGTGTAGTTTAATATATGGAAACAAGCGGATGGATTTTGTACAGAAAAGGTCTTACAGGCGATTTAACTTCTAATTCGATTCTTGAATTTCAAGTATACAATTTTAGCTTGTATATAAAACTATTTACAAACGAAACAGTGGTTCGTCGGTTTATTGGGCCATTAATGCACCTCACTAATGTAGCAGATGCCCTTGCAAATTTAACAAAGGGAAAGGGCCACTAGAACTACTAAAAGTTGCGCTTGTGGAATAAATCAAGCTTCCCTCTAGTAACGCGGAAGGGATAGTGCTTGATGAACCTTTACGTGAACTTCCTGAAGCTCATTGCTACGGCACAGATGATTGTGATAGGCCATTTCAACGCCAGCTATACCTTCACAAACAGAAGGGTCAGCTACTTCCACGAGGTGTTGTTAGCATACATGTGTAACCTATTTAGTAGCGTAGGCTTTTTATGTCGATTTGCTAAACTGAAATAGGACGCGTCTATATCACCATTTAAATTACTGCATGCAAATTAGCAACGCGGCAAATGTGCAAACTTCGTAATAAGCCGAGTTCAATAGCCAGCAAATACATATATCTCGCAGCAAATTTTCCTGCAGCCGTGTTCTCCAATATGCCTATTCCACGAACTGGAATCAATCGTCCCCGATTGTAGCAATATAACACATTATGTCAGATGTAGTACAAGCAGTCTAATTTGAAAACAACCCTACCATGAAATCGCACAAGTGCGAATAAGCTTAGGCACTATTCAAATAATTACACAAAATAGGCACGGGGAGGCTTGTTCTGGAACATTTAGGCAAGTTGTGAGTTGGGGAAGTTGAGGAACATTTTCAGCCAGCCCGGAGCGAGTTAGAGTAAACTGCAGGATTACTGGTACATTCTTATCTTTGATGACCACCACTCAATTTAGTTTCTCAAATCTTTCTGCCTGAGTGGAGCCAAAGTTCGTGTAAATTGCAGGCAGTTACGTGCGCCGGAATAAGTTTCTTTTATGGCAGTTTAAAAGCTTTCTGGGCAGTCGTCCACTAAAACGCCGAAATTATGTTCCAAATGACCAAGTCGAAGTACTCTGTGGAATTAGTCATGTGCACGTGTTGATTCCTACTTCAAGTACAAAACTTTGTATGGATTTCCTAAACACTGAATACGATTAGACACGCGTTTAAAGGGCAACTAAGTATTAGGTAAGATCTCAATATAATAATAAACTATGGCCGCATCTCTATCCACATGTATGTATTTCACTAGAGAGCGACTGTCGACCTGGTCAAGCTAAATTGATGGATTTTTGAGATTTATCACGTCAGCACACACCACCCCAGTTGGAATACCTACCAGCGTTTCATTTTCAAAGAAGGTAAATAAAATGTAATAGGTGTTTTCAGTTCGAATGCAACAGCGTTAAGTGTTGCAGCCCTGGGGGAGTATAGCAATATTTTACGAGAGCAACACATGAAAGCATTGACTGCTGGCGTTTTAAAAATTAGTAAAGTGAAGTGTTTTACAAAAAAAACTGTACGAATTTACAGTCGCTAGCTGGGAAAATCTATTGCTCATAGATGCTAGAATGGAGCAATTGCATTTTATATACTCGTACTGACAATTTGTTCTTAAATAACATCTGGATCGACATTATTTATTTGGGGATTCTTAACATTAACGATATTTGGATACAAGTACTATCACGGACAAAAGTATTTGCCAGTCTGCGTCTTGCAAATGTGTGCATAGACAACCCGCTTTACTGAAGAGCTTAAGCGGTTACCAAACACACCTTTTAAAAATTTTAACTGTTTAACGTAGAGGTTGGTAGTACTGTTACAAATCCATAGTCGGTATCTCAAATTATTATACAGACTAAAGGCGCGAAATTTAAGTTGGTGGTGGGCAAATGACTGTTTTTAAGTTTAGAAAAAAAAATGATAAAGGAATAACTCAACACGTATTTTTCGGTATTACTGTAATATTAATGCAAATAATTGGCCAATCACCGAACATTATTAGAATATAAAAATGTATTTTTGTTGTAGTAATGATTCGCTTTCTTTGCAGTGTTTTAAACATATTGGGGTAATTTCTTTTTTTAAATATTTTAACCTTTACCCATAACAAGAATTTCAAATTAATATTGAGAGGCACTCGGAAAATAAATTACGTCATATGTTATTATATATTACAAATTTGCCTTTTTATGTAACGTAGAACAATGGCCAAAACAGCATAAACAAAGTACGAAGGTCAGTATTTGGAATGTGAACTTTCTAACACAGTTGAAGGTATTTAGCCAACATTCTTTAGCCCACTCATTAGAGAGGATTAGGATTTCAAGTTGATACCACAAGCAGTATTGAGTAATGTGGGCTTCAACTCCAAGTTTATTATCAACTAGCAGAGAATTCTGTTCTTCGCACTAGATATTATGTTTTTTTAATAAACAAAGACTGAGGCATTTTCCTTATGTGACGTAGGTGAATTTTGTATCCCAAGGGGTCGGGGGATGATTTTGAACATTTCGAGTTCATCTGTTTTCCTTTATTAAAATCTCAAAACTTATAAACTGTAATAAACGTAATCTTACACCCCTTACTTCAACTTTTATCCCCTAAGGGGTTGGGGGATAATTGTGCGATTTTCCGATTTCGTTCTTTATTTGAATCTTAAAACATAACTGCGGCAAGTTTCTATATGAATACTAAAATTTTGCACCCCTAGGCGGTGTTAAGGGTTACATTTTTACAATTTTTTCTTCAATTGGGCCCCTAAAGCCGATCATTGTATAAAATATCAAGTAGGTATCTACGTCGTCTAGAAGTGGCCAGGATTTTTGGACATACAAACATACGTTCAATTTTATATGCAGGGTTATTCAATTTCGATGCTTACCTATCATTGGGATTTCGAAAACGGCAAGAGATACAGGGTCCGTTAAATTAAGGCAATGTTGCAGATTCTAATGTTGAATAATTTTTTTTAACTGGAACTTACCCGCTTTAGTTTTTGAGTTATGTCCAAAAGACCTTTAAACCTATTTCTAAAGATTTTAAGTCGTCTAAATGTCAAAAAATTATCTTAACTCAATAAACACAGGTGGTACAATGGGTTCTATAATTCACCATAAATGCAAATTCGCACCTTTAGGAGTTCATTAGGGCAAAATCCTTAAATATATTTTCAAACATTTGCATTGGAAACCTTTGCGAGCAAACACCAAGTCGATGTTTTATAGGGTCTAAGAGATATTCAGGAATTCTTGAAAACGCAGTTTACCTATTTTCACTTCCCTAGGGGTGGAATTTCAAAAAATCCTTACCGCATTTCATTCTGAAATAGAATTACAGCACAAAAATTAATAATTTTAACCCCCTACCTGTTTCAGTTAATCTTTTAGGGGTGAAATTAAGAAAAAAACCTTAAACGCATTTCCAAATATTTTAAAAATACATCTATATGCCAAAAAAGAATGCTCTAACTCAACAAACACAGGAGATACAATAGGTTTCATAATTCGCCCCGAATGCAGAGATTTGCACCTTTAAGGTTTGATTAGGGAAAAATCCCGAAATGCGTTTCTAGGATTAGCATTGAGAATTTTTGCTAGTAAACACCAAATCAATATCTCATCGGGCCTAAGAGATATTGAGGAATTCGTAACACACATTTTACTTCTTTTCGCCGCTTTTGGGGTCGAATTTCAAAATATCCCTTCTTACCATATAAAAAATGGGTTGTGGGTTCTGCAATATTAAGTTTTAGTAAACATAATTTTATTTTTGCTGTTTTTGAATAAATTGTAATTGGGAGTAGGTGTTAAATATTGTTGATTAATTGTAAACACTACACGGTAGCAAATGCACTTAGTTGTCTCTTTTGAAGTTGTATTCATTTAATATACAGGGTGTTAGGTAAACATGCGGCAAAAATTCAAGGGGTTCTTCCTTGGCCTATTCTAAGAATATTTTGTCCTATGAGGATTTCTGAAAAACCATTTTGTTTCGAAGATACAGGGTGACTAAAATTTGCGACAACCATATTCTATATTTTTTAAAATCGTTAATGTAAATAAAAGTTTGGCGTACGCCAATGAGCTTATCAAGTATCCAGGCTGGAGGATGTCATTTCGAACATTTATTGTAGATTGAGCAACGTTACATGTACTTTTTGATAATAAAATGTTGTTACTGTCGCAAATTTTGTTCATCCTGTATCTTCGAAACAAAGGGCTTTTTCAGAAATCATCATAGGACAAAATATTCTTAGAATAAGCCAATGAATAACCCCTTGAATTTTTGCCGCATGTTTACCTAACACCCTGTATTTTAAATCAGAAACATAATTTCATTGCATATTTCTGTGGTCCAGTTCATATTGTGACTGGGCTCGTATATATGTATATATATAGATATAGACTACTCCGAAATAACACTTATCTTGATAAAACGAAAAATTCTGAATTACACAGCAAAGCATTTGGAGACGCAACGCCTATTCAAACTTTGCGCCGTTTCTCTGCAGGAATTTCAAAGACTTGCTACAGTTTTGCCAACTTCGATGAAAACCAGTTAAAATTTATAAACGCAACGCATTGCTACTCTTCGCTCTAGCGACATCTATCGGAAAGTTTTGCAAAGACTAGACTGGCAAATATATTTGTCCGTGATAGTACATTTACCATCCTCTTCCTGGAGAATTGTTCGGACGCTCTTTACTAACAGTATATGAATATCATATGTTATGCTTGTTTGGCTTGCATCCTCAGCACCGCTTAAATACGCATCAGACTTGGATTAAAACTATTTCAAATAGTATTACGGAAGTCAAAATTATACCCATTCGGTGTCACGTGACTTGTCTCTCACTGTTCGTCTTTAGTAAAATAGATTAAATGGAGAAAATTCGATTAAAAAATTAGTTTAAAATTTGATATTTTTAATCTGTCAGATTATTTATTATTTTTCGTGTAAGTTATTGAGATAAGGGTAACAAAATATAAATTAAACCTAAATGCGTTAAGCATAAAACTGAAAATTAAAAAAATCAATGGTCATGCGGTATAACGAGCAGTCACAACAATTAATTTTGAATGTTATGCGTTTTTTATGAAGAGTACGACAATATTAAAAATGGCAAACCAACAGTTTCACCCACCAACGTTGTTCGCCATGCTTCTCTTGCGTTAAATGTCTGGCAGAGAACACTTTATAAATTAAGGAAAGACGGGATACACCCCGCGCGAGGAAAATTATCGAGGCTGTGAATCGCAAATTTGGCTTTTCGACCGCCAGCTGGGTTTTACCACTTTAGCGGGCATCTATCATCGATTCCGATTCCCTAAGCTGCCGCGAGAGGTAGCTTCGTGACATATCGAAATCTAGTTGGAGGTTTTTTATTGTGTTGCAGGTGGTAACTCTGTTGTGGTTCGGGACTGTGGTATTTGCAAGCATAACATTACCGGCTGTAGAGCTATGTATATCAAATTTTTGAGTTCCGGGATTTTCTATGGTATCGTCTTTACCGCCGGCCTCAAATATCGAGTTTATATCCATCGAGCTGGCTACGTTCTACCGCCGCCGGCTGATGCGTATTGCACCTCCTACCCAGATATCTTCTTGACACTTGTGATCGTTTCTCGCTGACCTGGCGATCACGCCTTTATCTCGATTGTTCTACGTGTATCGTACATTTGGTGAGCTAACTGCTGTACTTATACTGTTTTTCCTTCCATGGCTTGAGATATCGTAACGAATTCTGCATTTGCGATATATTAAAATGTATTTGAGTGACTCTTGCATGCTGTGTAAATATGTATGTTTCGTGCCACCAATTTGTCGTCCTTTTTGAAGTGCGTGCATGCAATTATATTTCGGTTTATTGTCGAAGTGTTACCATGTAAATTTGTATATTACTGTATTTACAATTTAGTAATCCCTTTAGTGACTTTGAATGCCTTTGCTGTTGTTTGCGTATTTGAAGTCAATCTCTCCATAGTTTGTATTTTTGTGACGTGACATAGGCATATAATTAGTTCAAATTAGTCTTAAAATTACTGCACAGGATTTCGTGTAACTTGGTGTGCTCATTATAGTGTTTTAAATATTAGTTTTTTTCTTATTATGTTGTAAGACAGATATGCAGAAGGTATTTTTTATAGCGAAATTAATAGCTGAAGGCAAAATAAGTGAACATGTTTACTGCAACTAAGCTAATGATTCTTCAAGGTTAAGGACATCGTGAACACCTGTAGTTTGATTTCTCCCCTGTCTGGATTGTTGAAGGGGAAAAATAATCGTGAGATTGGGTTTAAGGATTTGTGGCGCCATGACCCTCATTAATTCTCAATATACCACAGTGGGAGGAAATACTATTCTAACTGGCCAAAATGATGTAACATTGTTATTGGCATTTTTTAATCTGCAGAATTCGATTGTGAGATCGTAACGTGGGCTGGGACCAATATGAGATCAAATAAGTCAGCGGAAAGAGAACAGGAACGCCCCTACAATGGCCTAAGTCTCTTATTCATTTTTTTCGAATGGTTGCCCGGAATATTCCGATGGTCGTCCGATCATAGGCAAAGCCCTTGAAACGATCGAAAAAGTCCTACCACGTGTGGCCGCTGACCGACGACTGACATTGAAAATGGAGCAGGAATTGGGAATCATCCGTGAAACCATCAGTACAATTTAGGAGAAGAGTTTGGGGAAAAGGAAGGTGTGTTCTAAATTCGTCCGACACAACTTGACCACTGAGCAATAAGCGCATCGAGAAGTCTCTAGAAGCCGAGAGAGATTACTTCGAAGAACGCATGCTTCTAATTATTTGCTCTCATTTCATATTTGTTCAACCTCATATCTGTTTCGGGTTTATATCGGTTGATTTCTCATGAAAATTCTGTGCTGTCTTCTAGGATCACATGATGCGCGATAATCCGAACACCTGTTTTATTGGAAAATGCCTACTAAATTATCGAACTAAAACAGACAGTGGTGTAGGAATGAGATGAAACGTAAATTTTGTTATATTAACACGTTAACTGTCTTGGGTGTATAAGTATTTGTAGTTTCACGAAGGATGGTGTATTTTCAACTACGTTCGGCTGCTAGGAACTAAAAACAATGTGTTTGTGAGTTCCTAGTATCGACATCTTATTAGTTTGGAACAATAGTCTTTTGCAATGTTTTTGTGCTGAGAAATAATAGTCCTCAATGTAGTTATTTTGCCTTATTTCAATTTCTGACACCGACGGGTTATTTCCCAAACAAACTTAATTGTCCTCCTTGGAAAATAACAAATGCAGCAGACCGTTTTCAGCGTCTCCCATGCGTGTGTTATTGCGGAAGTTGCGGAAAATATGTTTTGCGCCAAGCAGTACGGGCCATAAAGTGTGGCTAGCATAAACTCTTCGAATGACAGCTTGTGCGACTTAGCTATCATGGCGACGTAATAACAACCCGTGTCTTCAATAATGGTCCCGCTATTACAATATATCATTCTCTGGCTTCCGACAAAGGTATGTAATTACAAGCTGTGGCCATTACCGCGGCTTAATATTAGATATTATCAGGTACCCCGCATTAGAGCGAAAGTGCACCGCGCTTACCTACTCTACGGAAGCACAATCGCCCGCGTGTGGGGGACGATTTTATCGCGCATTACATTTTTATAGCTGCTAATGGAGGAAAAATCTACATTGGGTTTGTTTCATAACTCTACCCATTTGATTAACGACTGAAGTTGTAATAGCGCCTGTTATGAATAGCACTAATTTGAATTTGTTGACGAATGGGTGATGCTCATAATGAAGTTACTAGGGACGATTTTATACATAAGCCATTGATTTTCGAAGTCAATTGTGGTATTAAGATAATACGCATGCGAGTTGAAGTTGTCGAACAATCAAACTTCAGTTCAACGTTCAAATTAAGGGGTATAAAAGCAGAATCCTCTAGATATTTATTTTGCAATAGCATTGCTCTTAGAGAAATTTTTAGATTCCTCCATCATACATGTTTTCGTTATCACAAAAGGTCACAGCAGTAATATATATTTTAAATTTCTTTATTGTCCGCCGTGTTCTTTTCAATAGGCTACATCTATGTATGTTTTCTGATAACTCTTCTTGTCGGGCGCCACTGTAGGACACAGTTTGGCGATTCCTTTGTTGTATTTCTTCCAATGTGGCCTGCCCAACCCCATGTCAGTATCGCAATTCTTTTAAGGACTTCAGTTACACGAGCCCTTTCCATTATTATGGGGTTTCCAATATTCTCATTACATTACTCTCTCCATCTGTTGTTTTTTACGGAGGGTTTTTGTCGGGGTTTCTTGGTCGGGAGGTTTTAGTCCGTGGGGGTTTTGTCCGGGTTTTTTTCGTCCTGGATTCAATAGTATAGCTTTGTTAAAAAAATAATAATGTTAAAGTAAAACTTAATTGTCAATTGTAAATGTCATTTTGTTGCGTAGATATTTTTCCTAGGTTTTCTAGAATTTATTTCTGGGAGTATTTTTTCCTTGTGGTACTTTCTGGGACATTTTTTCGGGCGACTATTTTTCCATTCACGTCTCGTCGTAGCAAGTAGTCTAGCAATTAAAAATTTCGTGGAATTTTGTTGTTGGATATTTTATTAAATTACTGACTATAAAACATTAATAAAACATAGAATTGCTGTATATAATTGTTGTTGCTTGTGAAGGATCTGTCCTATTTACAGAATTTATAGAAGAAAACATTATATTTTGGTGTCAAACGACTTACTGCGAATTTACTTTTTTATAGAAAACTTGCTAAATAAATGCTAGAAACACGTTAAAAATTTGCTGTCAACGATCAATACAATTGAATTGTTAAGCAATTACCTATCTGCAGAATAGAAGCAGCTTCTTGTATTAGTCGGTTCAATATACATTTAAAAAAAATGAAGGTCAAGATTATTATTTCAGTTTTAAACAAAAAAATACAATTTTCATGTCTTGGGAACAGAGAAAAAATAACCATTCCTTAACTTTATAGGTTCTATAATAATAACTTTACTGCTAGGGGATTATAGAAGTACACAATAAAGAAATTCCTCTCTAAAGTTACCAGAAAACGCAAATCATTACCCTTGTGGACTTCATCAGTCCATTCTAGAAATTTCATTAGATGGGATTAAAATTACATGGAGATTATGTTATTGTAGTTACGGCTGATGGGCGAAACAACACAATACAAATTATTTTTATGCTGAACCAGGGAAATGTACACTGTACAATGTGAACTGCAGAGAAACAACAAGTTTGACTATCCATCTACTAAAAAATATAAGATTGCCACGAATTGAAGATTATTGTTGAAAATTCTCACAATCTTTGTTGGTAATCTTTCAGGGTTTGTCGGCACATACGTACAAACAAGGAATTCAATTGCTTGAAGTATTTACGTATTAAAGATGATACCATCGGCTCTTTTTCCACGGCGTTTTATTCCGCCAGCCAATTTTTTTATTGTTCGACTGTAGTTCGGAAACCAAAAGGTATATACGAATTACGTTTCCACTGTCGTGTTGCCCCATAATGTGCAAACCATATTTCTTTACCTTGTAATAATACCGAGATTTAGATTTAATCGAAAATAGGACAGCCTGGATATTGATTATTATTAAAGCATGAAGTATTCTAAGAATGTATTTAGAAAGTTTCAATTGAGAACTATTATGAGCAGTTAGTTGGAAATTTTTACTAATCGTTTTCAGTTGTTGTTAAAAGTATAATGTATAATGGCATGTTTATTACACGGCTAGTTACACTTTAGAAATAAATACAGATAACTAATAGCTATTTATGCAACAACTGCTAAAAGTTGATGTTTATGCACGAGACATGAAAATTATGAATCGCCGAAGGCTGAGTTTCATAATATGTCGAGTGCAATAACACTTTTAGCACGAGTTTGCATACAATATTTTTTCTACGACCTTAAATTTTCTGTTATCTTATATATATTTCTGAAGTCCTGACTGACTGACTCATCAACGCCCAGCCCAAACCCTTGGACCTAGAACGCTGAAATTTTGCACAGAGGTTCCCTTTATGATGTATACAAGGAATAAGGAAGGATATTTCGAAATTCAACCCCTAAAGGGGTAAAATGGGGGTTCCAATTTTGTATCGAAAAATAATATTAAATAGACATTTCGACTTGAAACTTCGTAGGAGTACTCCTAAAAACAAATAAGCAAACACGTATTTCGTGATTTTCCGAAAATCAACCCCTTAGGGGGTGAAATGGGGTAAGTAAGCCTAAAAATCGATATGGGTGTCGTTATTGAGGTTTATTGGGAAGTTGATTGCGAAAATGGCATTTATTTTTAAGTCCAAGACGGTGAACATGACATAAGGGAAGAAACGGGACGGGACGGGACTAGACTGGACGGAACGGGACGGACTGGACGGGACGGGACTGAGCGGGACGGGACTGGACGGGAAGGGAAGGGAAGGGACGGAACGGGACGGGACGGGACGGGGCAAAGCGGGACGGGGCGGGGCGGGGCGGGACGGACGGGACGGAAAGGGAAGGAAAAAGATGGGATGGAAGGGGAGGGGATGGGATGGAAGAGGAGGGGCGGGACGGGACGGGAAGGGACGGGACTGGACGGGAGGGAAAGGGGCGGGACGGGACGGGAAGGGTCGAGACGGGGCGGGGCGGGGCGGAACATTATTTAATACACAAATAACGAACCTCGCGCGAACGAAGTCGCGGGTAAAAGCTAGTTAATCCATAAATGTCGATTTAGCAAAGGTTTGCATTTCTGACAGTTCTAATTTATGTCATAATAAATTGATGGCCTTGACGCACAGGTGAATGTTTGTGGAGCTAGTACTGTCAAAGTCGGTTATCAAAGGTAATTATAATAGCACATATCTGACTTCAGTCATTACATAACGCTTTAATTATTTAAAAAACACTTTACCTATAACGCAAGAAGTAACTAGAATAACTTCACTTCCAGTTCGAAATTGTAGTTTTATAACCTCACTTTACTTTATAACACATGTGCTAAAAGTAAACAGCTGATCTCATTTTAAACACGCTAAATTATAAAACGTCACTTTTAGTGAAAAAAGCTAGCGCTAAAAGACCTACTTTTAATGGTGGTCGTAGAAAAAATTATTTAGAGTTATTTGAAAATGTTCACTAATTGGTTACAAATGCATTGACATTATCCCAATACAATGTGTTGTTTATTAGTCCTTTTCATATTTCGAAGTAATAACATCAAAATGGAGCCTGTTAAGTCACAACGTAATCGTGAATACAGCTTACAGAATCTAGATTGACTCTCAAGGTAGGCCACGAAAGGCGCTTTGATCATATTTGATTTCACTGAATTGGCAAGTGGAAAGAAGTAATTGTCAAACATACAAAGTTTGTTTATATTTTAAATGACAAGTAATTAGTAGCGGTGGGTAGAGGGATTTAGTTTGATAAGTGACTAACTTCACATGACAGATTCTTTGTGTTTTAAAATGTGCTTGAGTCATTATCTGGGATAGAAGATCTAGCAGAGCCTGGTTGTTCAACTCAACACCACTATTTCCGCAATCCTATTTAAACATTCAAAAACTAATAATGCGCCATACCATAATGTTGAGTACGCCTCTGATGTGTCGTGTCATTTAGATTAAATAATGTTAACAATTTAATGTCAATAGGATAGATGTCAAAAATGTTACCAATACGAAACTTGGAAAATACTAGATTCTAACATTAGATTTTGTAAGATGTATGTGTACGTATTTGATAGATCATCCGCGGATGAACAAATGGAATTTTGGCGGTTTGTGCAAAAAAGACAGTGTAAAGTGCGAGTGCACGTAATAAATGGCAGTATTATAAAATATATAAATACGATGCGTCGGCAGCCAAAGTACAGGCTGATAAAATTGTTACTAAAATAAAGAAACGTGCTGTAGAAACACAAGAACCAACGTGCCAACATGAGTGTTGGCAAAATCTTAACCTGACCTGCCAAGGAGCACTTTCGAATCAAGTTGCTTTAAAGAAACTGGTCCGAAGACAACGCAAGGAAGTGAATCAAGCGCCATCAAACCCAACAAGCCTAGAAGATCTTCAAATTCCGGAACGTTATAAAACGTATGAGTCGACAACTGGTAACGTAGAGAAGTTTTTACCTGCCGATAGTGGTCCTGGACCACAGAATTTTAATTTTTGGAAAGCAAAGAAAGTTAGAAATAATTCAAAACTGCGATGACTTTTGTGGATGGAACATTTAGGGTCGGCCTAAATTTGTTCCAACAAATTTATGTTTTATTAGCAAAGAGATATAAAGAAGTGCATCTTATTTTTATGCTCTTTTACCAAATAAGTCCAGATCAACTTAGGATAATTTTTGTAAGACTTTAATCATTAGCGCCAACGCTAAATCCAAAGTCAATTTTATGCGCCTTTGCACTGGCTGCTTTTAAAAGCATGCAGAATCATTTTCTTCAATATGCAAAATCTTCGTACCTTCAACGTTTATATAAGCAAATCTTACGCAACTCTCGTAGTTCACGAAATATCTTTTACCCCCGCATCATTGCCGGACCCGTTATGCTTATGTTTCGCGCCCACTTGTCTTGCGCCCAGTTGGCTCGCGCCCACTTGGTCGCGTCGAGATGGCCGCACCCAGTTGGCTGCGCCCACTTGTCCTAGACCGCCACGGCGAAGTAGTGGGGTGGGCCGGGTGAAAATTAAATAAAAACAAGTGTTGACACCGCGAAAGTTACATTAATTATACCTTGAATGTTTATTACCTGCAAAATATATGGAGCTGCAATGCA
This sequence comes from Agriotes lineatus, assembly GCA_940337035.1. Lineage (NCBI taxonomy): Eukaryota > Metazoa > Arthropoda > Insecta > Coleoptera > Elateridae > Agriotes > Agriotes lineatus. The sequence goes on from CALNHX010005451.1 coordinate 35,614, forward strand.
TTTTACGAATAACAGTACTACAGGACATTTGAAACAACGCTATTAAGATAACGTTCATAATATTACATTTGAACAGGTTGGCCTTGCAGTTTAAACCGCAACAAGGGTTGTCATACGAATGCTAAGAATTCTACCTGTGCGTTATAAGCAAAGCTAACAGTCAGGCCCGACTAAAGAATTTCACCGGCGAAAATAATATTAATACACCGGTACAGGGCGCTGGATACGTTACTGCACCAGGTACGGAGATATACCCCCAAAACTGATTTCACAACGGCAACTACGTATAAACACCTGCAAAATTTGGCTCTAATTTACTCGTACAACACAACAGGTTCAACTTATGGTAGCACATCTTAATACTTAAAATTTGCCATGAATAACGCATGCAATGTTAGATAAACTATAAATGACTTAGCTGCGTGCAGCGATATGCCGCCAAAGTTGAACGGGATTTGCGGTCTCGTAACTTGAAGACGAAGATAAAATTAACAACTTCTCTGATCTTCCTTAGAAGAATCAGCATTCTGCAGCTCAAAGATCTAATTCAGCGTGAATCCACATGCGATGAGCGGGAAGTTTTATTCAGGGATGCGTCGATGCGCGGGATGGCTGCGATTCAAGGAGGCCATGAACGATAGTGGTTTCTGTACATCCGATCAAAGATCGATATGAAATCAGTACTTCAAAAAGACATGGGATTTGATTTGCCAAAGTGGCCTGGTAAAGTTTCACCAAATAGCTACTTCGGAACGGTATGCTCACATTACATACACTAAACCCTTAGCTTGACTGTTCCTGGTGAACTTGACAAATGAACAACACCATGAGATTTGTGGTGAACTACTCAAACTGAACTCTCTAGTTTTGCCCTGCGCTGACTTCAGCGTCCGGGCTCAACGAAACTAAAATACTAATCTCTTCTTTTCTACACTAGCGCTACACTATTAATAGTAATTTACGATACAAGTGCGTAAAGCTAGTCTTTAGTCGCGAATGGGGCAGAGTTAAAACGCAAGTGAGCGAGCGTTTTAAGCCCCGCGCGTGACTAAAGAAGATTTACGCATGTGTATCGTACAATAATGTATCTACAATAATGTATCTACGATAAAATCGAGAAAACGCGGTAAATATAAAAAAATATTTGAGATGTAAATTAAGATTACTAGCAACCGGTCGTAATTTTATGTGGTTAAAAATTTTAAAACACGTTGCTACTGACGACGTGTCTAATGAAATTGTTTTAAACACTTTGTTACTAACGACTGAACTAATGAAAAAATGTTAGTTAACGGTCGTTTTACAAACTTAAAGCTGCCAACTAAAAGTCAATTTTACACACTGTCGTAGATAAATTAATTTTTCGCACCTTGTTTTGGTTGTTTTACAAGAGTGGGTATGCACTGTAAATTAGAAAAGCTTGAGTGTTGGCCGTAGTAGTCAACTTGATTTTTAAAAAAAAGTGTAAATTAAGGGTTCATATTGTACGTTTTTAGCTATTTTCATATTTGGTTTGCTTATTTGTAATAATTAAATTTCTCTTAGTTTTGGCTATTCATAAAATGACCCGTTTAGATTACGCTCTTGAATGTCTTATTTGTTCTGTGCATTTAGCACGTCATGTTTGTAACCTATAGCTGAATTGGATCAATGTTTTAAACATCTGCTTTTTGCACCTAAGTTGCAGATTTGCTAAATGATATAGACATGAAACGTATAATTACTTAAAGTAATTTTGCAATTCCTGTTCTTGGAAAACAACCCGGCAATCAAAAACATTTTTACATTTTTACGATATAAAACTCTTCGCGTGGAGCCTACGGTCCTTATATAGAACTGGAACGCTCAGAAATCTTATCGCAACTCTTAACAAATACAAAGCTGATTTAATGGCATTCCAAGAAATTACATTGACTGCAGCTGCAACGATAAACTTGTCTTTGTTGTTGAAACAAATCTTTAGCTCCGGCTATTTGTTTCGCCATTTAGTCACTTCCGGGCCAGCCTGTATATTTTCACTTGAGTTATAATTCGCTGTATTTCAAACGATATCAAATCTTGTCCGCGCAAAAGTGCTGGATTTGGTTTTTCCGAAATTCACTTGTTATCGCTTTGCGCCAGCGAGCAGCTATCCCGTTGTTTTGCGGGCATTCTATTTCTGCATTCGGTTGAAGTAACTTGCTTCTACGAAGGCATTCCCGCGTGCTACTGCACCAATTATTAATTAACTTCGTTTGTGAGCTGATGACTAAAATCAGGTATGTCTACGCTACTTGTTGATATTCATTTTATTAATTTCCCGTTTTTTTATTAGCTCTTTGACGTTATTCTTTGACGATATTTTAAACGCCATTATTAGATGCCGTTTTTAGACGACTCTTTATTTGGGTTTCCTAATTAACACCCTAATCAATAACTTGGACCCGCAACTCCTTTCTGGAATGTCATCTTGAGCTTGCCAAATGGTACAAGGAACGTCGGTTTCATTATCAAATTCGGCCACGAGTTCGAGATTGCTGTCGGCTTACGCTAAGCTAATCCTGGACCAATTCAGTGCCTGCCGGCAACGTTTTTTATCACCACCCAGGTTAGTCTTGTTTCAAATTTTGTTCATAACCATGTCCGCCTATGAATTGTTGGCTGAATCGATTGTAACGACGCTTCCGATTTACAGTTTACAAATTTAAACTACAATTTACAAATTTAAACTACGCTTTACAAATTTAAAACGTAATGTATTAATTATTCACAAATCTACGCTTTACACATTTAAAACGTAAGGTATTAATTGTTCATAAATCTATGCTTTACAAATTTAAAACATAATGTATTAATTGTTCCCAAATTTACAATTCACAAATTTAAAGTTTTGCTAAATGAATACGTATTAAGAATTTTGTAAAAAGTGCCCTTACGCCATTTTACTATCACTACCGAGATAACGGTTAAAACATATGACAGTGGTAAGCTTACTCCTTCATTGAGTTGTGATCACATTCAATCCAAGAGCCCAAAAGAGGTTCTCATATTTTTTGTGCGTGCTGCATTTTCAGTATTAATAATATACTGTATTATATACTGTATTTAAACCTTGTGATAAACAATTTACAGACCTAATTACGATGTTGCGAGCAACTATTGATTATTAATTAAATAAACCTAATTGATGCTGTAATTTTATTTATTTCTCGAGATCTGTGATTTCTGGCGCCCTGTGTTTTTTTTTGCTATTATTAAAAGAGCTTGCAGCGGTTCAGCTGATGATAGAAATCTGCGACCCAAGGCCACCGAATTTGAAGCTAGCTAGGTCATTGCGGTGAGTAAGACCATTTCAGAGCTACCGTGGTGTATAAATGATAAGGGGGTTGATCTGCTATTATACTACCATAGATTATTATTAGTAATCGATTGCAGGTTGGCTTCTTTATTGTTTCATTGTCTTTTATTGTAGGAAAAAGACTGATTATAGATTTCGAACAGGTGAACCAACGCATATGTCGAATAAGATTCTTTATCTACGACCACCACTAAAAGTAGGCCTTCGGCTTCGTTTCAGAATTTTCATGTCTCGTGCATAAACGTCGACTTTTAGCACTTGTTGGATAAATAGCTATTATCTACGACCACTACTAAAAGTAGGCCTTTTAGCGCTAGCTTGTTTCACTAAAAGTGACGTTTTATAGTTTAGCGTGGTTAAAGAAATCAGCTGTTTACTTTTAACCATGTGCTAAAAGTGAAGTGAGGTTATAAAACTACAATTTCGAACTGGAAGTGAAGTTGTAAAGTTATTCTAGTTGCTTCTTGCGTTACAGGTAAATTGTTTTTGAAATAATTAAATCGTTATGTAATGAATACAGTCAGATGTGGAGTACTAATAATTACATTTGGTAACTGACCTTGACAGTACTGGCTACGCGAACATTCGCCCGCGCGGCATGGCCTACTGTTTATTATGACATAAATTAGAAGTGTCGTAGATGCAAACCTTTGTTAAATCGATATTTATGGATTAATAACAGTAAAATTAAGGTCGTAGATAAAATATTGTATGCAACGCGTGCATAAACGTCGACTTTTAGCACTTGTTGCATAAATAGCTATTAACTACAGCGCCATCAACGCCCACTCCTTCATAGAGAATTAGCCAGATAGAGGGAAGAAAACTGTATATCAAAGATTAGAAAATATATATAGGTATTGTCTGAAACACCACATGAATATCACAGTTCGGCGACATGAATGCCAAAGTAGTCCAGGAAACATCTTGTATGACTATAGGAAAACATATCTTGCATGAAGTGAGCATTGAGAAGAGAGTCCGACTTATTAACTGTGCTGCGTCCCTTGGAATAGTTGGAAGGAAGCACTTGCTTCCTGCACAAAAACGTACACCAAGTAGCATGGACCGTTCCAGATAGAAACACAAAAAATGCGATAGACCATCGTCGAATAGACACGCATATATCTGATATAATCAATATTCGATCATATAGAAGGGCTAGCATTGAGTCCGTAAACTTTCTTGACGGAGCTAAAATACGTAGTTGCATCGAAAACATTAAGCAATAGAAGAGGGATGTATCTAAGCTAAACGAGATTCCAAACGGAGAAGATCTAGAGTGGTGTAGCTTGAACAAGCGTCCACGTTCGATCACCAAAGTTAAGCAACGCTGCCTCTGGTCAGAACTTGGATGGGAGTTCCACGGCTGCATCTCTCGGCGCCTCGTGGTACGGCTATCACGGAAAAAAGTTGGTCCCGGCGGTCATACAACATCATGACAGTCGTTAGTGGGGTTGGAAGTCCTCATAACTGCACAGCGACGCCTATAATTGGCCTAACGGCTGTTGGCTGAGTGCGAATTAAATAAATAAATAAGTTAAATAAAAGAAGAATATTCCCTTGGTAATCTTTAGAACAAATGTCACAATAGACTAGAACAAACCACAAATAGTAGTAGTGATAGAGAAAGCAGCAAGAAAAAGAGAAGACTACTGGTTTGATGATGAGCGCAGATAAGTATCTAGAATGTGTCTTACCTTTAACTTGACTGCAACTGCAATATCGAACAAGAGCAGCCGTAGAAAATTATAAAGACGCCAGGCGACTGGAGAGGAGAACACATAGACACAAGTAAAACCTACCTCAAAAGCAACTGCAAGAGACAAAGAAGTTATATAACAATAACATTATCCGGAAATTATACAGGAAAGTGAATAACGCAATAAAGGATTTTTTAATAACATATAACAATGTGCAAAGATAAACAGAAAAATAATGTTTCTGATACGCAGGGCATACTTGATAAAGACTGATTATTTCGAAGACATGCTAAACAGGGAAGCAGAAGGGGAATAAGAAAAATAAAAAGAAAAAGAAGAAAAGCGGGAAGACGCTACACTACTAGCACTACAAGAGATAAAAACAGCTATTAATAAGCTAAGTACCGAATATCAACAGAATAGTTTAAAAACTTGGGAAGAAATTGACTTTATACTTATGAGTTGGTCGTCGAAAGAAATTCCCGCTGATTTGAACATAGGCGCACCATTTGTCCACTTCATAAAAAGGGAGACGCTGTTGTGACAGTTATAGAGGTATTTGCTAGTACAATTAGCGCGTCATTAGACGGACCTTCAGTCTTTCTTCTACCACATTTAGCTTTTCCCCTTCTACCACTTCAAGCCTTTCTTCTAGGCTAGGTGGTGCACCTACTTTTCGTACCCTTTTCCGACTTTCCCTTTGCAGCACTTACCTTAGACAAATTATTCAGTCTGTCTTTACTGATTATTTGGACCAGTTCTTTTATTAAAATGAATAGCAGTCAAACGAAACACTTAGTAGTGTGAACTACATTAATTGACAATTAAATTGCAGTCGGTAAAACTTGAACCTACGCACCTAGAGGGAATCTAATTTCTAGTCAGACGTCTTAATCACTATGCCAGGAACGCCACGTCACACATGGTTATCGCCGTTGTATAAAGTGGCGAGGGCGACGTAAGGAAGCAAGCCCAATCGCGGACGAAACAAATTCGATCGGCTACGATCTAGCTCGACGCATACAGCTTCACTCGCGTTTACGTTTATTTTCAATCAGGGACATAAGCGTAAATAATGACATTGTACTGATCTCAGGTTCCAGTATCAGTGACTTTTCGTAATAAGTGTTAATGATACGAGATCGCAGGTCTACAGCCTCATAGACCAAGAATTTTGGTATCAAATAAATCTCTTGGTTACTGGTTGAGGGTTATGCCGGTTTCCAGCCTCAGTGGCCTAGTTTATGACTTGGAAAGCATACCCTGTGGTGTTGAGCAAGTAAATCGATGAATACTGGTTTGTTGACTAAAAGCGATTCTTTTATATACATAACTTTTTACATCGTAGGCGCAAATAAACGAACATTAAAACATCCAACCTAGTAATGTATGATGGCATAATAGCAATTAAAGTACACAAATATAACGTTGCATTTTGTTCATGCGTGCTGTAAATACATTCTGCGTGTCACGTGCCAGTTAAAATGCTGAGTTGTTATTTTAGCACATTCTTATGAATTGTAGACCGAACGAATTGCCTCAGGTTTTTGAACTGTGTTTTAACTAATAAATTACGAGAATTCAACTAGTGTTTTAACAAGGTTAGCAAACAACATTTGTAAGTTAGTTCTTTTAACTTGCATAGACATTTTTTTAATGTTCGTTCCTTTAGTTCATATTTCCACTATCAAAGCTTTTTATTCTTCTGAAATTTGTGACAGTTTTCGTAATCGACATCAACAAGAATTGGAAACAATTAAATGTATAAAGGTAAAAAAATCCACACAGTAATATTCGCTCATTGTGAATAGCTAAGCAACTGAGAAAAGGTCAATTTCATATTCTCTTTTTCATTCCCTTCACTGCATCCTGTAATTCCAGGTCGTTTATATTTGATTGTAGCGGGAAAAATTAGTCCTGAAACGCAATGTTGATTTTTTAACGAAAAGCGATTAATTACGGTAAATTGCAATATTCATTTAATAATTCTAATGGAGGGTTGAATTTTTTGTGTGCGTGCGCCTGGGACTGAATTAATAATTTTAATTAATTAGTTGAGTTACTTTCATATGCTTCCATTTGTATGCAAAGTAAATTAAAGTGCTTTCCGTAATTGAGATTTTTTATCTTGTCTGTTTACTTAATAAACTAGCTGCGCTTTTAGCGTTTGCGTTTTGTGCAACAATGTTATATTTTATTCATCAGCGTTCTATAGGGTAAATTACAATTCCGAGCAAACGATGTTGGTATTTTCACGGTAACGACAATTTGCTCGGAACGGGCGCGTTTTAATCTTGTTATCTGTAAGTAGTTGAGACATTTGCCTAATTTAAAATAATTGCGTACTTTTTGCTACGTCAGAGCCTGTAACGAGACTTTGTAGTCCAAATGCGCCATTGCGCTGCTATCTCGTTAGCATTATTAAAATTTTATGCGGAATTAAAACTGGAACTGTGTAGCTCCAAGAATGAGACGGAATTTAGGCCGTGTAACAGCTCCGCTCCTGTATATGATAAAGAAAAATTATTGTCATTCCTAAATGCTAATCCGGAGTTTTCGAGTCATTGCAGATTGATGACGCCATATTTTACCGAAATAGCTTCATTATTTTTTACACCTCGTAAAAAATGACGCAAGATGCGCGGTTTGATACACAAATGATGCCGCGGAGCATAAATATGAACTACGGCTAGTAGTTTAATGACCATTTCGGGGACCCTCCCCGAAGAATTTTACTGTCGCTAATACTTATGCGTCTGCGACGCCTGGTTCCTTCTTTAACAGTCTGCTTTTCTTCCAGAAAATGCCCTGCCAAGCAATTTGCAGCCGCTGCCAGAAGACCATGCTCAAGGTAATTATTTTATTTTTCCTAAAGCTCTTACGTCTGTTCCACTTTGAGCCTTCATGCAGTAATTTTATTTCTTTCAGTGATTTTATCTTGCGTATTGTTTAATGAGGTCTTTCCTTTTTCCTGCTAAATAGGAAATCTTACGTTTATTACTATGTGTAGAAATAGGAAGGCGTTGTAGTAATACTATAATATCATAGTTGATTATTTACACTATGGAACAAACGTATTAAACAAAATTCATGAAACGATGATTATTTAAGGCTTACTGTACATTATTTTTGATTATACGTATGATAGATACTGAATGTATAAACAAGTTCATAACAACCGGGGCATTATAATTCATAACGCCTTCTCATGCGGGCATTATAATTCAGAACACTCGCTCATCGTTAGCAACCAATCACATACCTCAATGCGTTGATACGTAACTAACGTATACAGCAATCAATGGCTATTGATGTAGTTTCTGTTCCATTACTTAAGATATTAAACAAAAGTCATACGGGCATAAACATTTTCATAATGCCCTTGGTACATAAACTATGATTACAACGATCGAAACCATAAAACTGTAAAAATGTATGTATCTTATTTTTATTGCTGATATAGTCGTTTATACTAGTTTTTTTTTAAATTGAAGATGCATACATTTAATTGTTCGATCGACAATATTTTTCTTTTTTAATTTTTATTTCGAGAATTTTTTAAATCAAAAAAATAGAAATCCACTTTCTTAATAAAGATATTTGTATTTTACCGCATATTGTTCTTATTCATGGTTTAACGTTTGTGTGTTTAAAATGTATGATGCTGTTGACTAAAAATATTCCAATATGACGTGAGAAAGGCGAGAATAAAAACGTTGATCTTATTCAGTTAAGTCAGTAGTATTCAACGTCCTTAAAATAAAATTCATCAGAACTATGTCGTGTTATGGCAGCAAGTTACTTTCAAGAATAAAACCTCTAGTATATATATTGATGATATCGTCTTGGAGTAAATGAAGGTCTAATAATAGTTTTTATGATACTAATGACATGTGTCCTTTGGTATTATTTAATTAAAAAAATCTGTGAAAATTTTAGTATCAGTTACCTACTACTTTTTCAATTTTGCTTTTACATTGTACAGACATTAATGCCACACTTACTCTAATAATATCTACGACTTTGGAAATTTCAGAATTAGCAAATAATGCAATGTGTATTTGAACAACTTTATACAGTACTAGTGAGTCACCCGAACTACGCTTCGGTTCGGTAAATTAAGAGAGATTCGTTAATATAAATTTTAAAAAAAGTATGCTTTAACCGGGAATCGAACCCGGGCCACCCGCGTGGTAGGCGGGCATTCTACCGCCAGACCATTATGCTTGGTTGAATGAACAGCTGCTGTAATAGCATATGAATATAGTGAATCACCCGAGGCACCTGCTGCTGCAGCACAGTCCACGCTCATAGACGAGATTTAAAACTTTTTCGCACTTTTTTGGAAAATAAAACCGGCCTACGATCTAAGTCTAAAAATTTTAAGCCATCATACAACGTAATCGGACCAGTATCTTCGGAGGAGATAGCGAACAAACATTCACGCAAACATACAGGCAAACATACACGCAAACAAACACGCAAACATACACGCAAACATACAAAGAGAGCACCGATTTTATGTTATAAGATATCTCGAATATTTTTGAAATGTTCAATTTCTTTCACTACAGCTTCTTTACAACTTAAAATTAAATAGTTATATCGACAAAATCACTTATAAAAAATTAAGCAGTAGAAAATATAAAAGTTGTCAAAAAACAACATGGCCTCCAGAGATATAGAGCTACCCTGGATGCCATATTTAGCATATAACTACAGTACAGATTCGCTAATCCGGACAGATACAATTTTTCCTATGTCTCAATTTGTGAATCTTCTAGATGTATATAAAAACATAAATAAAACAAGAAAACTGGGCCTATGTAATGAATTCTAAGTAATACATATTTTTATCAACAAATAATGAGCCTACCAGTATTTATACAAAATTTCTCTGTAAAATAATGCATTTTTCTGATTAAATACACAAAACTTCTCAGTTGGAAAAACCCGGATATAGAAAGCCTTCTCTATTTCAGGGGCCTCGGTGGGCGAGTAGTATCAGCCTCTGCAACCGAGGCCACAGTGAAAACACGTAAAGCTAGCGAGAGTTCGACTTCCGGCCCGGACGATGCGGTTTCACTTAGTTAAGGTAGTTTAAGTGACGCCCGCATCCCCTGGAGTAATGCGTAGGTACACTTGCTTTCAAAACTTTCGCGTACACCTATTTTTCGCTGTATTAAATTAGGGTTGTAATTAATCAACTCTGACATTTAAATTTTTGAAAAGTCAAAATGCCTCGACTGACAGAGCACATGCTGTCAATGTTATTTTTAACCTAATCTTAAAATTACCCGTTCACACAGCTAAAATTTTGCAAAATCGTTGTTACTTGATTTTAAAAGTGTACGCGAAAGTTTTTAAAGCAAGTTTACTTCCGGGGGGGGGGGGGGGTAGAACTTCGGTTACAAAGCAAAGAGAATCTAAATAATGAAAATTCAGTATCACATGATTAAATCGGTGTGAAGCAGTATTTTCTAATATTATGACACAGAAGGTGTTTTTGTTAAATCTAAGTTGTTAGCTTTATGCATGTTCTGACTGAATATAATTTTAATGCGGCGTATTTAAAGAAGTAGACAACATACTTGGACGTTAAATACGAGTATATTTATTACAAAAATTACTCGTAACTTGAAATATCTGACACTAAAAAACGTTAATGTCGACATCAAACGTCATTGAGGAACTTTGGCAACCCAACCCAAAAAGGCAATCCGACATTTCAAAAATAACCATTTTTTACAACAAAATTACGTATTTTGAGGAATGTTTTCTTGTTATTATAGAAGTACGATTATGAAGTCATAAATGGCGTAATACTGAAATTTCGTTACAAGGACTATATGTTATATGTATGTAGTTTTACCAGCGTCCATAGACTGAATGCACATAAATGAAATGTAAATGTGAGATATTTGCGACTTTTGTAGACAATTAAGGGATTCCCTCAAATTTATTTACAGTTGGGGCAAAATTTTTATTTTTGAAGATTTTGAAATGTGCTTAGATTATAGAGGTAAATGGCATAAAACTGTCCAATTGTGGCAGTGCCCCAGTTATTGAGTGGCCGAGTTAGCGCATGTCCGGATTAGAGAAGCTGTGCTGTAGTCGAACCGGCAATAGAATTTAGTAGCTTTCTATACTACGTTTTAGTGACCAAGTCAAAAGTTAATTTCGAGGGTATACATTTGGCAAATATATGCTCTCCGTAGCACGTGCAGATAATTCTACACCAATTTAATATAATATGTAAATCATACAGTATAGAGCTGTATACTCAAAATACCAATACAGTGGTTGGAAATATAACGAAGAAGGGGTAGGCTAGATGTAGAATATTTTAAAACAGGTGATGAGATGCAATCATCTCGTCGCTGAAATAATTAAAGTTCAATGCAGTCTTATATTGTGGGTAACCTTTCGCAGTGCGAAGTAACGCAATAGTTTCTTATTTATATTCTTCTCTGTCTAGCTTCTTAGTTCATCTAACCAATTATTGAAAGTTCAAGTCTTAGTAGACCGGTTATTGTACGTGTGGTTGAACAGTGGGCCCGCAGAATAAGACTACATTCGACTCTAGTGATAGAAATGTGACATATGAATTACTATCGCAACCATCTGGCACAACAAATATGTGAACGAGATGAATAAGATGCGAATCTATAAAGCCATGGTGAGGCCCATGCTTGCCTATGTCACTGAAACCCCAGCAGAGACAAAACGAAATAATCAAAAACCCAGAGCTACAGAAATGATAATACTAAGAAAAATTGTAGGTGTAACGTTGGGACCGTATAAGGAGCGAATATATACGTGAATGATGCAATATAGAAGATTGTGAAAGAATTGAATAACCTCGTTGAGCGAATTCCAGATAACAGGTTGGCACAAATGTGCAAAACAAAAACCCTATGAACAACCGATTACAGGACGAACACCCATGATAAATAATAAACACCCAACAAACTTGTCCTAGTGAATCCAAAGAGCAAGACAACTCATCGTTTAAACCACACCAGAAGACAAGCTCTTTTATAAGGGTAAAAGGTAGGAGAGCATGCTAACTCAATATATCAATTGAACCTATCGGAAACAAGAAGGCGAAATTTTTCGTCAAAGGTTGTCGCAGTTGAATCGAAAAAACACAAGGCGGGGTTTTTAACAAATATATATATACAGCATTACAAGGGCAAGGAACTCTATAAACACTTTTTGATGACATGCTGTTTAATTTATCCATGGGTGACGGCAAAGTACTTGAGATCTTGCTCGGAAGTTTGAACACTGTTTTCATTTTTTATTTTCAAGGAAATTCTTCCAGTGCGATTTGTGTCTTGGTGGATATACGGGAAAAAGTTGCGGTGGATTAAAAGGACTGGTAAAGTGGCTTTACCATATGCCCAAATGATAAAGGTATCATCAGTGTACCGAAATTATACCTTAATAATAATAATAATAAGAATGGTCTTTATTTACCAAATAAAAAAGGATATTTCTTAATAGCTAGATTTAAATGAGGCGAAGACTTTGGGTTTCAATTCAGAACATTCCGTAGACAAGGTTTCAAAGGGTTCCATGAAGGTATTGAACACGAAATGTGAAAGAGGCTGGCCCGTAGGCGGACCAGACATTTGTTTATAAAGCTGATCTTCAAATGGGAAGTAAGTGGAAGAGAGGCATTCTGCGATAAGGGCAGGTAGACTGCAATTCATTTGACCATGGTTTGATAACTGTTGGATTATGGCTATAGAATCGGTAATAGGAACGTTAGTAAAGATGGACAAGGGACTGACATCAAATCTCACAAGCAAATCTTTAGGTTCAACGCTTATAGTAGATATGAATTCGGCGAAATGTCGTGAATTGCGTGTAATGGTCCAATCCGGGAAGTTTTTCGTTACATAATGGCAGTGACTATAAAAGCCTCCAAAATCATTATTTGATATGTTTAAAAAAAGGGTCGTAGAATTCAGTCACCTACAACGTTGACGTCTGAAGTTGTTAAGAAAGTGTCTCCTATATTTAATGGCGATTTGTGTAACCAATTAAGCAAAAACTAGCTTCATTGGAAAAACCAAACATTGAATTAACATCACTGTTCTTACCTGCAATTGAAATCGTCATCAGTCAATGTTTGTACCAGTTGTAATTTATGCAGATACAAGCCATGCCAATATGTCACATTTTCGAATGATTCGAGTTAATAATGTTTCCCACACTGCTGAATAGAATTGCAATAATCTTACTAGCTAGATTAAACAGTAGTTTGGCAATTTCTTTGAAAAAATATTTTTTGTACGATAAAAAGGCAAATAGAATGTTTGCCTAATGGCTCACTATTTGAAATCTGTTGAAGTGCTTGTTGAAGCATTTTAGTGGAAACGTTATTTTATGAGAATATTTCATTTGTCATACTTTTGTTCAGCACAAATAGTTTTAACTTTCGTTATTTTTCAGAAGGTTATGTAAGTAAATTTTCAAACGTGTAATAGCAATCCATTATTTTTTGTCCACTATGGAAGCAATCAGTATACTACAACTCCCCCAAAGTGCATACGTGCTCGCCGCGCCCTTCACAAAGGAAATCATTAAAATTGGCCACAAAATTAAATTTCCGTTCATACAAAACAGAAAACAGCGCGGAATACTTTATTGATGAAAGTAGCGACCGATGTTATATTATTGCGTTTAATTTCGCGACTAAAATACTGACAGCTTGCATGTAATTTGTATTAATGGCCCTACTGTTAGTGGGAAGAGTTACATAATTGTAGATTCACACTACAAAATTACTAAAGTGTTTGGAAATTGTTATTGTAGATTCTTAATTCAGTGCATTAGGTGAAACACCATGAAATACAATAAAATGGTTATCACTATGTGTAAATAAAACTAAAATAATTTACAGAAATACATAGATACTCTTGTAGTTGAAGGTATCGGGGTTGTGGCGTCTTATGTAACGAATTACTTTCGTAATTGGACCGAGTCATTGTTGAGATAGAAGGCTTCATCAGGAGGCACGAAGACAATAACTCAACGTGTAAACCATGCCAAAGGCTGAACTCCTATGCGAGTATTAGAGAGCAATGAAAAAACTCGGAAATTATTTCATTGCGCCAAAAAGATTAATACAAAAAAAAAATAATTGAGAACCTTCTCTGCAGTAGATCACTCATTATAGACGGCGCTGGAGAATAAGAAGTTGAAACTAGCTATTTTATCAGAAACATACACAAAAACTCCAGGGGTTACATAAAAAATGGAAAGAAAAGGGCCCACGATTTGCGTGTCACACAAGGGAATCCGCTGTCTTTGGCAGTATTTAACTCTAGAGTCGAGTAGCCAGTGAACTGTGATCGCAAACGGACACGTGTTTTTATAATTGCGGTCAGGTGCACCTTAGCTGTAATCTTACCAATCTTAACCAACTACATAAATGACTTCCTTTTGATAGTACACAGAAGTATGTATGCTACATAAATATAAAATAGGTAGCATTATAGTGGAAAAGAGTACCTAATCGTCTTACATGCTCCTATATTCGCACTAGCCTCCATCAATAGCAAAATGGTTTACAATATGGATATTTATTATTTATCTCCCTCAAAATAGCAACCCAACTTTTGATACTCTTTTTTTATAAATGCTCTTCAATTCGCTCGTTATTGATTTTTGAATAGTGGGAACATTTGACAATATCGACTTCTTAACTTCAAATTTAACAGAGGCAGTAAGAACAAGTCAATGGGAATATGGAGCTGGATGGAAATACGAGTGGGGTTCACGTCAAAACCGGAATATTCTCAGTGAAAGTAAACATTTATTTATTAGTGTGATTTTTTATTACAGGCGATATTAAATATACCCTAATCTAAACAAATAATCAAGTACTCTTGCTGTCGTGATAGCCGTTCAGTTGTTATTAAACGTAGCAGTTAACACTGTCAGTTACACTTTGAAACAGCTCATTGTTATTCAGTTTCTTGTCTATGAAGGCATTAAACATACTGAAATTTTACGCAGACTTAGTGCACACTTTGGTGAAAATACACTTAAAAAGTCGCAAGTATTTGAGTGTGGTGCTCGATTCAAAAATGGCCGCGACAGTGTTAGTGATGATCCTGGAAGATGAGGGCAACAAAAGTGGTTCCTGTAGTTGTTCAACATGTTGATAATTTGATTATGCAGAATTGGAAAATTTTTGTTTCGGAAATAGTGCAAACAACTAATTTAAGTACTGGACCAATATAAATTATCATCCATAAACACCTCCACTTTAAAAAAGTGTCAGCTCGATGGGTGCCACATCAAATTTCTGAGCAAGACGAAGAAGTGAAAGACTACCTAACTGGGCCTTTACATTTATCACCACCAATCCAAGCTTTCTCGTCAGCAGAAATAATAACCCAGATACAATATCTAAATAACAGGAAATCGCCCGGATATGATCTTATAACAACGAGGGTGCTAAAAGAACGTCCAAGAAAAGGTATAACACTGATAACGATAGTACTTAATTCCATCCTTCGTCTAACATACTGGTCTAGTCAACTAAAGTTCTCACAAATTGTAATGATAGATACTGAAACCGGGAAAGCCATCTAATGAACCTGCGTCATATAGACCAATAAGTCTACTTCCGGTATTATCAAAACTATTGGAAAAATTTATATTTTAAAGAATTCGAGCAGGTACTCAACACCAGTTCGGTTTTAGAAATGCCATCGTCTAGTAGACATGATTTATAAATCATTTGAAGATAAAAAATATTGCTGTGCGGTTTTCCTTGATGCCAGTCAAGCTTTTGATAAAATCTGGCATCAAGGACTACTATTTAAAATCAAAACATCCTTTCCTCACCATTTTTTCTCCTGCTCAAATCCTACCTGGGAGATCGTCATTTTCAAGTAAAAATTGGTAGTGAACTCTCGGAAATCAAGACAATAAATTCTGGTGTCCCGCAAGGTAGTGTCCTTGGACCACTCTTATATCTAGTATATACCGCTGATCTACCCACAACACGAACAACTACAACAGGAACCTTCGCCGATGACACCTCCGTTCTCTCTTCTCACACTAACCCAGAAACGGCAAGCCAGCAGGTACAAGAGCACATTGACCTTATTAGCAAACGCCGTGTCTAGAACTACGCTACCGTGGAGCGAAATGAAAATAATTCCGCGTGAACCCCTCTCATATGTTGAGACACGAATCTGGCACACACTTTTCGCTTTTTTACAGATCCGCAGTTAAAATCTGTACACGCTTCCGCGTTCATGTGAAGTTTTTCAGGCATCATTGTAAAGTACTTAATTCGGCAGTCTCGTTTCTTTACAGCTTCAATATTTTATGGTGTTCTAGCCTTTTCTTAAATTTAAAGCAAAATTTCGTGTTAAATTCTTGTTCCATTTTAACTAAGGAAAAAAGACAACGCTATACAGCAACGTTATGTTTGTTTGCCGGTACCAAAGCAACGTATCAGAATAAACAATTGAAAATTATAAATAAAAGGATAGACCATACGCCACTGTATTTAAATTGCTCACTTCTCTCAGTTGTGCACTTATTCCCGGAACGTAGTTATTTTATGTCGTAGATATGTAACATACACAGTATATAACCTTTTTACTTTCCCATACCCATAGGTATAGGGAAGTCTTGGAATCATGAAAATTTTGGAAATCGAGATTTTCACAGAAATATCCGTTTTGGGCCTCAAGGAACCCAAAAAAGTGGTTTTTAAAAAATGTCTGTCTGTGTGTGGGTGTGTGTGTGGGTGTGTGTGTGGGTGTGTGTGTGGGTGTGCTCACGTGTGCTATTAACTATGGCATATCGCGCATGCATAGCGCTGAATTGTGGCCTATCCTGGAATTGTGGCATATTTTTCGATATGCCACAATTTTTTTCGTGCGGAAACCCAATTGCGATAGCATTCTTTATGGTGTGGGGTTGTTTTTAAAATATAATAGAAAATATGTCACAAGTGGGGTCCAGCTCAAATGTGTTAAATCGTACAGAATGACTATATTTGTGACACGTCAAGAAGTTACTGAAATCCGCGCCCCCTACCGGTGTGTTTTTTTATAAGTGCACAATTAACTGTGGCATGCTGCGCGAATCTGCCACAAATCAGTTGCGCGTGTACGTAAAATTTGCTTGCATTGTAATTTCCAAAGAGGATATATCCTGCTCTGGGAGTGTTGGTGTCTGGCGCGTTGTGACAGTGATTTAGCTTGTACAATTAAAAAACAGTTGGGAGGTAAGTAAACAATTTCTTGTGAATTAAGAAAAGTGCACTTATCATGCCATTAGCCTAGTGTGGAAAGTTCCACCCTAACTAATTTCTTAAATCATTGAAGTTTTGAAAACGAGCGTATTTTACCCAGGGCTTGCTATCTAAATATGAGCATCATGAAATCACATTGATGCATTTCTAGTAATCGATTTCAATTGGGGGGGGGGGGGGGAGGTGCGTTTTTTGTTTAAATGCAGTCACTGCCAAAACAAAGAAAGGTTTTTTAACAATTAATTTCAATTCTACATAAAGTTCTGTATGCACTTCAGGTGTAACCAGCGTCTTTGACCCTGGTCGTGATCTATCGTCAGTGATTTGCATCTTGTGCTATAATTTTTACGTTGCACGCCAAAAGCAATAATTTCCTTGAATGGATAAAATCTCTTCATTCACGTGTGGCAGGCAAAATTTTTTCCAATTCCTACATTTAGTTAAATAAATAAGTTTTAAAATTAAATAAATAGTTTTAACTAAATATCATGTATCGGTTTTGTACTAGTTACCACGGTAGCACGTATTTATTTTGTTAGTTGCTATGGATTATGGACTATTTTATTCACTAGTGAATAAAGTAGCATTTTATACTCCCTAATCATTAAAATGTTACTTTACCATGGAGATTTTCATAGATAAAATACAGCCTTAGAAGTAGATATTGGAAAAAGTTATGTTATTTACTTGTGCTTAAAATGTCACTTTTGACACTAATAGCTATGTCAAAAGGGGCTAGTATTTAACTCGGGTATAGGTTATTTTGTAGTACTTGAGAAATTGTACCTACACGACATGTGACTTAGTTGATTAGAATTATTTTTCCATGGTCATCTATTAAAATTTTGTAAATAACAGCAGTTTCTGCCAGTAAAATTCAACCATCCTATAAATCGTTAAAATCAGCATGAATTGTTAATAACAAACAAATTATGGCTGAAAACTGAAATTGTTATTTGTTTTTTTTTTTTTAAATAAAGCAGACTGTTCAATAATTTTTAAATTATTGCTCAGTAATAAAATACTCAACTTAACAGACTTCGTATCTCTTAAGGTTTCTGAGACCTCAGCGGAGGGACTCGAATTTAAATAACCTTTTATCGTTTTCAAGTATCTTTCATAATGGAAAATACACCGCCGTTCATTTGAAGTGGATCACTTAAAGAAACTAGTTTCGACGACTTTTTCATAACAAACTGTAGTTTGTATTATTGCTAGGAAGCGAATTAACTATTGTTTTAAAAGCATCAGGTAGCCACACGTTATTTTAAAAAAATATCACTTTTAATAAGTAGCCGATAAGTTAACAATGCGAAACTTGCAGTGAAGAAACTTGAAGATTTTGGTGTGTTTTGTGTATTGTTTGATAAAAATGCATGAATTATTAATTAATTATTGATTATTACCGCTTTTAACAATACCCTGACGTCAATTAAACTTTACTTACAAGTTATGCATTGTTGGATTATCGCGTGCTTATTAAACATGATATGACTTAAAAATTACATGTGGCTACTTAATATTTTTAAAACAATAGTTAACTCAATTATTAGCTACAATACAAACTAAATTTTTCTATAAAAAGGTTAGAAAAATGTCGTCGAAACTAGTTTTTTTAAGCGATCCACTTCAAATGAACGGCGGTGTACTTTAAACACATACCACACGTGATCTTATGCAAGTCAGCTACTTTATTTACTATAAATAACGGCTATACGGGGAAATTTGGTGTTGTGGGCACACCTTGTGAGTAAGTAGCTCGCATTTACCTATAAAATTACAAAATTAAATATTTTTTTAATGGCAATAGATATATTTTGTATCATTTTCGGATTTACTCATTTAAAATTGTTTTTCAGTGCTACTGAAATATATAGTTATATACTATGTGTTCAAAAAGAAATTACATAAGGGTTGGCTATAGAAGATAAAAGTAATGTCAACAGCAAGCTTTAGAATTTATTAACTGTCAACACTGTTGTTGGTACTGTAAGTTTTTATTATACGCTATTATCGTGATTGAAGATTCTAAAGGTTGCTGTCTCTAACGCTTGCTGTTGACATTAGTTTTATTTTCCATTTCCAACCATTATGTAATTTCTTTTTGAACACATAGTATTATTCGATAATTAATCCAAGCGAATAATGCCCTCTCTCACGAGTTAAATAGTATACGTTTTCTACTCGAATTAAATAATTACATTAATAATTGTGAATAGTGCGCCAAGACACATTTTACTAATTTTGTTACTGCCGCTAAGGTTTTACATTTAAATTTATCAGAACCTTCTGTTTATATGTTTCACCTTCATGATTTACTGAAGAAAAATGAAGAACTTGGCCAATAACAATGGAATAATGAAGAACTCAGCATATCAATGGCGGACTACAATTGAATTATGAAATACTATTCCATTGCTTCATTAATTATAAAATTATAAAATAACTTTTTCAATTAAAAACACACTAATAATGTTCATATTATTTAATATGATTAGAAAAATATAAATGAAACCTTAGTTGTCAAAATAATTATTTAGCTTTGGTTAAATATAATTACGGTTAAATGTGTGTAATTTGTGTTTAGTTACATACCACTAGTGCTTACAATACGGGGATACCGGGATCCCGAATACCGGTATCTCGGACGAATTTTGTCCGGTATTGAAAACCGGTATGATGTAAAAAGTTCCGGCATTTAGGTATTAACATATTCCTAAAAATTACAAACTTTTGATGGCTGATGCATCTTCAAAATGTATGATGGAGGCTCTTTTCCAACAAAAATATTCAATAGCTGTAGAATGACTATTTTGGATGCTTTAGAATTTGTCATTTTACAACGACGAACAGATTTGTCACAGATACTTCAGTACCTACAAAGGGGAAAATTACTATTTTATGGACAATTTTAATTAATGTGTTAGTTGGTTTATTAGGTTACACATAAAACACATGTTTCTTTTATATTTATAGAATTTATTATTTGTTATATTTTTCACCTACGTTATTTATTTATTTACTTATAAAGAAAAAATATAAGTTAATGGAATTCGCTGTTTTTTTGTATAATATTTTTAATTATGTCATAATAAGTAGGTACAGATTTAATAAGTAAATTTTCTAATAGTAATACCGGTGTTAATACCGGTATCCCGGTATTAAAAATTTAAAATACCGAATACCGGTATTAAGATTTTGGCCCGGTATTGTAAGCATTACATACCACATGCTTCAAGCAAGATTATTGTAAAACTGATTTTTTTATTTTAGGGTAGAATGCAAATCATAATCGCAAAAGTGGAATTATGTTGGCTGCAACTGAAGTGAATAATATGCAGGTGGTTACCGAGCTTGGTGAAGAAAATAATAAAGAAAACAGTGCAGATGATACACAAGCTGCGGAAGATGTAATATCAACAATATCTTCAAATATCTGGAAAGCTAAACGCAATAGTGCTGTAACTAAAGCTAAACCCAACGAAGTTGTAACAAATAAAACAAAGTCAACTAGAAAGATCACAAAATGTGCACGTCAAGCTGCTACTAAGAGGCCATGGAGTGAACAAGAATCTGGTGCAGTAATATCATTCTTTAAAACTAATATAAAAGCATCAAAAATTCCAGGAAAAGTGCAATGTGAAGAATGTATGGAATTACATCGTAACGTTTTATCATCTAGATCATGGAAAGACATAAAATATTACGTCAAAAATTATGTAACTAAAACTAAACAGGGGAGAGCATAAATGTATTTATATACCTTTCAGTTGAATTTGTCGATGCATTTATCTTTATAAGGAATTATTTTTATTCACAGCTTAGTTATATCTACCTATTTAGTATTTTTACAATGATATACAATATTTAATCAATAAATTTTTAAACCGTATATAAATTGTTTACTCAACAAAAAACTTGTAAAATGTATGGAATGTTGCAAAATCACAAAATGAGAAGAAAATTGGTGTATTTGTCACAAAATCTACACCAAATTTTGAAAATAAAGGAAAATGCTAGTCATATTGGATTATAATTTTCGTCTAATATGTATAGTTATAGGTTTTTTATTTATTAATCGCATTAAATATGTCTAGTTTCTCGTTTAGGTGGTAAAGAGGTATAAAGAATGAAAAGGGTAGGTACTGGCAATTGAAGCAATATATCCTTGTGATTTAGAATCTTGCTCATAACTCTACGTAACCTTAAAATACATACACACATAACACACACTCGTCCATCAATTTTCCAAAATAATGGCATACTTACACACTCCAACCATCAACCATTAACTATGACCTATTCCTTTAGCAGGAGTGCATACCTTTCACATGGAGTGTATGTAAATTTTGATAAGTACAGCCATTTACTAGATAAAGTAGCAAGCTAACGCAATGACAAAATGTGACTATGCCACAATTCAGGCCAGGGGTAAATATGCCATAAAGATAGCCGGCGCCTGTATGTGTGTGTGTGGGTGGGTGACGCTCCTACAGCCGAAAGTATTGCTCCGATTTTGATGCGCTTTGGAATGCGGGGGTGTATCGAAAATTCATCGACAAAATAAGCTTTTCAAAAAAATCCGAAACCGGAAGCGGAAGTTACGCATGTTTTTTTGGTATCACTGTTTTCGTGATTAAAATTTTGAAAATTTTATCGCGGATAACGATAGAGGGTCATAAGACAACTCTGTTAGTTTTTTTTCGAACTCGCTAGGTTTAAAATGAAGGGCGCTATGATTTTTTGAAAATTTTGAGTTTAACGCCCTATTACTCAAAAACGGATGAATCGATTCAATTGATTTTTGTTTTCTGAATAGTATATGAAGGCTAACATGAGGTGATATAAAAAGTGTTTTGAAAAATATTAAGGGACCTAAATTACAAATTTTCAAAATTTTGGAAATTTTCTAAAAATCATTTCTCAAAAACTGCCCACAGGAATTTGTTTAAACTTCATACACTGATAGACCCCGAAAAGGGCTATCGATCTGTTTTTTAAAGAATCTCATGAATTATCTGTGGCGCCCTCTACGAAACTTTGAAGTTTGAAAATTTAAACCCCTTTAATTAATAAACAAAACGAGATAGGTAGCTGGGGTTTTCACTGGATTGCTCAGTGCATAATGGAGCATATGAATATGCAAAAAAATATTACACTCGTGGATATATGTAAGCGCACCGGCCCCCTCCCCCCTCTATTTTTGAAAAATATTTTTTTTATTCTAACGGTTGTTATATTTTTGCGTCAAAGAATCTTCCGCGAAAATAAAAAAATCGATTTTGTATGCCCTAGAAAATATAATTTCCAGGTACTTAGAAAATTTCACCTCGGTGCTACAGCCGTTTTGAGGAAAATAATACATAAACTAGCACAGTGGCGGCTTGTCCACTTGGCGCCATCTACAGAAGCTCGGTGGTCACGTTTTGAACTACACATCTTATAACATAAAATCGTAGCTCTCTTTGTTTGCGTGTAACTATGTTTGTTCGCTATCTCCTCCGAAGATACTGGACCGATTAAGTTGTACGATGGCTTAAAAGTTTGCTAATTTTCAGACTTATTTAATTAACTTCTCTAGGCAGCAGTATAATTTAATTAACTTCTCTAGGCAGCAGAGCGGAGCGCCTATCGCTGTCTACTATTAGCTCGGGTGCGCGCATTATTCGAACAGGAGAGTGTGGTTCTGCGGTAAGCGTGCTGGCCTATCACGCGGGAGCCCCGGGTTCGATCCCGTCGATGCATCTTTTTTTTTAATTTATATTAATGAATCTCTCTTAATTTTGCGAACCGAAACGTAGTTCGGGTGACTCACTAGTTCTTTTATATTTACCCGCAATTTACGTGAAACTGTAAACGCTTATCACGGTGAAGACGTGAGTCATCGAGTTGAAATTTTGATATGTTGTAAAGACTGTTGAATAAAGACGATATGAACAGTTTCCAGTATGGGAAAGTCCAGGGAGGTAGTCACGTCCACTTTTTTTGTAATTCTTACAATAATCCTAGATATCAGCTGTGACCCAGAAACTCAAACTAATTATTTTTCTCATAAATTTTAGTTGAATGTTTAAGAAATAGAATTCAATTTTGCCTATAATCTTACTCGATTTTCATGAATAACTGAATTTTTCATTTCGTAGTATTTAGTTCAACAAAATGTAACTATTAAAATTATTTTGTGGCCTTTTGTTTTTCCTCGATGCTAGAATTACGTTTGTATATTTTTCGATTTTTGTGCATAGCGGTGAATTAATTTAAATGTGGCTGTCCATTGATGAACCGCAATATCTGCATTTATTTAAACTTTTATTCACAGAAGACGAAGAAGAAGATGACGAAGAATTGGAAGGTCTAGATGACATGCCAGAAACAAACATCGACTTTTCAGATTTTATGAAACGGTACTAGTAGTGCCATCCGTCACAGTTATTGTCTTCTTACATTAATGTGTTGCAGTTTCGCCCACCCCAAAATCGTAAGAGCTTGCGGCCTGGCTCTTAGAAACTTCGAACATAACTCTGTCCAAACAAATCACTGTATTGTTAAGCTGCTGCACCGCATTGCTTGGGACTCGCAAATGTACACCATGATATTCCAAGCATCCATCTTCAGGACTTTCCAGAAGATTTATGCCACTAAAGGCATGCCTCAGTTTAAAGTACGACTCCGCAGCGTGTTTACTGTTATTGCGGCCCTAATGTTATTGCCTCTTTTAAGGAGCTGGTCAAATTCGCCACTTACATTCTACGGCAGTTTTTCAAACTGGTGGAAACAAACCCGAAGGCCTTTATGGAGGTTTTGTTCTGGAAGTCGAGCCGCGACACTTACGACATCGAGCACGGCTACGGAAGCCACCAAGCGAGGTAAATTAGGCGGCGGCCCTAAGCCTGTTTAGATTTTTCTCATTTTATTTGCAGCTCGCAAGCCGCTGCCAGGGCCTGGACCGAGCTCCAAGAGGACGAACTAAGACGGTTGTTTATGGAGCACCAAGAAAAGCAAATTACAGAAGGTAATATAATACTGGGTTGCTGTCGCATGAAACTGACTGCAGGTGGAAACCGAATGAAATGAATTTATTCCCTAATATCATTATTAATATTCTTCTAAAAAACCTAATAACAGTAATAACATGTCCAATTTCTGGCAACTGAATAGTTTTATTACGATATAAATATCCACAGTAGTTGGCAGCTATCAAAGAATGGAAGCAATAGCTAGTATTATTGTGCTTTCAATATTTCTAAGAATTACCAAATATCAATAATTTTATATTGAAAAAAAATTGTTTTTATTTTTAATGGCAGTACAGAGTCGTTTATGCATCGAATAATTTCAATACTTAACAACAACCAAGTGATTCGATAGTTTTTTCGTTAACACGCCGAGAATTGTTTTATACAGTAAAATCCCGTTGATCCAAATCAATTAAAACCAGTTCAATTCAAAGAATGGAAACATCCGGATTACCAATTCGAGTACTTTAGTTAAATTTACAACTATAATCAAAAATCAAAATATTTATGTCAATACCTGATACCTAGGTTTCCCATGTTAAACTGTTGTAAGGTTTAAAATGATAACTAAGTGCGTTGTTATTATGAAACGGCAAATGTGCAAGTTTTCTGAAGTAAGATAAAAGCCTAAAATGTAGTTTATTAAGAAAGAAACGGGATTTATATGTGTATATTCTGAGTATGGCATTACAAATCAAAACTTAAGGAATAAAAAATTGCAGATTTTGGTCTGTTTTAAATTGTTTTGTTTTTTAATAACTATGACAATAGTTTTAATTCTTGCCGTATTTTAGCACTGTTGCTTTTCCAGGAATCCCGCGTTTAAGTTCGTCTAATATTAGCTATATTGGACTTTTTGCGTAATGATGGCTTTTGTGAGTACATTTTAGGGGCGCACTAGAATTCACGGACGACTAAACAATGCACATACAGAGTCCCTAAACGAAAATTTACTGAAATCTACAATATGTTT
Organism: Agriotes lineatus; assembly: GCA_940337035.1. Taxonomy (NCBI): domain Eukaryota; kingdom Metazoa; phylum Arthropoda; class Insecta; order Coleoptera; family Elateridae; genus Agriotes; species Agriotes lineatus. Next base: position 60,938 of record CALNHX010005451.1, read on the forward strand.
GACCGATTAAAGCCGATTCGGATTGTCGAACAGGCGAACCCATTGGAATTCGTATTACGCTATTATTATATGAACGGATTCGACGCTCCGGATTACCTTGAATTACTCAGTTTCGGGTTAACGAGACTTGACTGTATTAAAAAGTAATTGAAATAACAGCAGTGACACTATGACCATCACCTTGTTGAATACACAACTCGGCTTTTCTTTTAAATCGATATCAATTGCTGGCTGTAGAGATTGGCTGGTATCACATTACAGTACCTATAATATCAAACAGGACTTTCTTTTCCAGAACAAACCTGGAATGGAAGTGTATTGAATCACTTTTATGTTTCCGAGTAATTTTTATAATGGCGATTATATAATTCATTACATAGTAAGCCAATAGAAAATTTATATTTATCATAGTTACGATGTATAGATCAGCGATTCTACGCTTGACAACGACTGTTTTGGTTTTTCATTGGGTCCAACAATTAAAAATGTTCAATCTAGAGCCATGATTTTGAACATCGTTGTTATAGTAACATTGTAGGGATTTTACTACGTTTTCTTGTTTAATTAATTTTCCACTCATTATATAATCGTAACGAATATCACTCGATCATCAAAAATAATCGATTACTTCTCACCAAAAAAAAAACTTCAGCTGCGCTGTCGTGACTTTTCGTAGAATACGTCTCTCGTTGGTCAGGAAGTAAAATAATCGAATATTTTTTATGCTTTTGTGATATTATACCTGAATAATTCAAGTAGGAAATATCGAATGATTCCATGGTCCTATTCGATAGTTATAATCGTTGACTTTACCTCAGTAATTGATTTATTCATTTTACATATCAATCAGAGATTGTTTATATCTACGTTATGCAGCTGTCGTACCATCATCATTTGAATGCTTGATGGTGGTCAAGCTGTGCAATGATTTTCAGAGCACTTGCTTGTCATTCGATTAAATATCATACTGTCGACTATTTATAGCAATTTTCAAATATAAAGTGATTAAATAGCACGAGTTTTTATGGAATAATATTTAATCGTTATTCACGTCAACTATTCATTTCGAATGGTATACAATATATTTCTCTATTACCGAATAATTCGATAGCTACTACTTTAATGTTCGCTTTAGCTGCATCATTTTTAAGTATCTAGTAGGTACTACCGTATAATTAAAGTGCATACTCGAAAAGCACTAAATTATGTAATTTCAATAGTATGCATACTATAATAATTTCTCGATTCAACCGAATATTTCTTATACTTCTGAATGTTTCAATAATTAGTGTTGAACATACGATAGTACTGCATTTCGATTAACTTCAGCCACGATAGTACTGAATTTTGATTAATTTCAGCAGCATATTTTTGAAAGTATCGATTACTACCGAATAGTTCCTTGGATAGTTTGATGAAAAACACTAACTTATTATTAGTTTCAGTAGTATTTTTCAGTTTAATGGAATATTTTGTATGCTACTAATTATTCAATTGTGTGTAACATATAAATATCACTTAATTTTTTATTGAAACTGAAGAAGTTGGTAATTGCAATAGTTTATCGGCAATTATTATGACGAATGCTAAATTACTCATTAGTTCCGGTAATATGTCATTATTTTTTAGTTTAATCGAATATCTTTTTCTGCTGTTAATTATTCGATAGTGCTTCATGTATAAATAACACGCAGTTGTGTACTAAAGCCGAACACGTTAATAGTTGAAGTAGTCTAATAGTTGTCAATTATGACGATAGTACTAAATTTCGACTCAATTCACCTGCAGAATTTCTAAAGTATCAATTACTACCGAATAATTCAAGTGCTTGACAAATCCTAATTTATACATGAGTTTCAGTAGTATTTGATTATTTTTCAGTTTTGCCGAATATTTTTTATGCTGCTAATTATTCGGTAGTGTTGAATGTATTCATAAAATTTTATAGTTAATTAAATAATAAATTATTGTTTAGTTTCAGTAGTATGTATTTATTTCTCATTTCAACCGAATAGTTCGATAGTGTTTTATATCTAAACTACACCCAAATGCGGAATATGATAGTTTCATTCGGTAGTACTGCATTTCGATTCACTTCAGCCGCATAATTCTTAAAGTATCGATTACTACCGAATAATTCCAGTTATTAATAACTTGTTCGTTAGCTTAAGTAGTATTTAATGATTTTTGAGTTCACCGGAATACATTTTAAATAGCTGAATAATTCGATAGTGTTTAATTTATAAAAAACACTCAGTTGTTTATTAATACCGAAGACGTTCATAGTTGATATAGTTAATCATTTTCAATTATTCTGATAAATGCTAAGTAATTTATTAGTATCGGTAGTATTTGAGTATTCTTCAGTTTAACAGAATATCTTTTATGCTGCTAACTATTCGAAAGCGTTTAATGTATAAATAACACGTAATTAGTGAACGCGTTGATAGTTGAGGTAGTAATAGTTGTAAATTATTTATGACGGTTTCATTAGATAGTACGGAATTTCGATTCAGTTCACCTGCAAAATTTCTAAAGCATCGATAACTACCAAATAATTCAAGTGCTTGACAAATACTAAGTTATTCATTAGTTTCAGTTGTATTTAGTTATTTTTATGTTCAACCGAATAATTTTTAAGCAGTTGAATAATTCGATAGTGTTTAATGTATAAGTAACACTCGATTATTTATTAAAACCAGATTCATTCGTTAGTACTGAATTTCGATTAACTTTAACTAGCTGAATAATTTATAAACTATCGACTACTAGCTAAGTACTAACAACTAAATTATTCATGAGTTTCAGTAGTATTTAATTATTTTTCAATTTTACGGAATATATTTATACTGGTAATTATTTGGTAGTGTTTAATCTATCAATAACACTTTATTGTTAATTAAATAATAAATTATTGTTTAGTTTCCCTACCTTGTAATCATTTCTCATTTCAACCGAATAATTTCGAACCAGGTAAATAATTCAATAGTGTTTAATAGCTAAACTACACCCAATTGGTTATTCAAGCCGAAGACGCCGATGGCTGAACTAGTTGTTGAGTATGACAGTTTTAGTTAATAGTACAGCATTTCGATTAATTTCAGCATCATAATTCTTAAGGTATCGATTACTATCCAATAATTCCAGTTTTTGAAAAATGCTAAATTCTTCATTACTTTCAGTAATATTTAGTTAGGTATTTTTCAGTTCACCCGAATAAATTTGAAGCAGCTGGATAATTTAATAGTGTTCAATCTATAAATAACAATTGTTTATCAAAACCTAAGACGTTAAAATAGTTAATAGTTGTCAATTATTATGATAAATGCTCAATTATTCATTAGTTTCGGTAGTATTTAGTTATTTTTCAGTTTAACCGAATATTCTTTATGCTGCTGCTAATTCCATAGTATTTAATGTATTAATAACACTTAACTGTTTTTAAAGCCGAATACGTTGAGAGTTGAGGTAAGAATAGTTGCCATGTAGGACAGTTTCATTCGATAGTACTGAATTTTGATGCAATTCAGCTGCATAATTTTTAAAGTGTCGCTTACTACTGAATAATTCAAATGTTTGACAAATACCAAATTATTCATTTGTTTCGACACTTTAGTTATTTCTCAATTCAACCGAATAATTTTTAAGCAGCTGAATAATTCGATAGTGTTTAAGGTATAAATAACACTCAATTGTTTATTAAAATCGAAGCCTTTGATATTTGAAGTAGCTAATAGTCGTCAGTTATGACAGATTCATTCGATGGTACTGAATTTCGATTGACTTCAGCCACATAATTAATTATATATGGTTATATGAAAATATATATTGTGTTTTTTTTTATCTAGTTAAACACATATTACGTGCATACGAGTGTTTAACATTTTGATAACATTTTAAATAAACTAATTTCATAGTTGCCGCAGCGCCATGATGTACGTAATAGGTTTTGCAACGAGATTTTTTTAAAACCACAGTGTATATAATATACCTAATAATAATGCATAATTATATACATAATTATTCCAATATTTATACCGTCGAGTAATTCGTTTGCTTTTGTGCGTAAAAGTCTTCCCTTGAGCCCTAGAATATTTAATAGTTTCCACAACACTTTATTTGGTTATATGTATAACAATTGGAGTAGTTATTGACTATCAAGGTATCCAATAATGTTTACTATATAATCCTCATAACTGTTATTCGTAATAAAGTCCGTGTTTTCTTGCATGATTGACTTCATTTGCAGACGTCGTCGATTGGATCGTCAATAATCTCATCGACAACACGCGATCCCGCAGAGCGGTGCTGAAAAAGCTGAAGGAAATGTGTCTTTTGACCGAATACAAAAGAGGCGGCAGTGGCAGAGCCGCTCGTCGTCAGTGGGGCGAAGATGAAGAGGCGCAATTGAGGGAATTGTACGAACAATTTAAAGACGCTATGGGTACGCGTTAGCACTAAAATAAATGGACTGCTCCAGCTCTTAAAATGCGTTTCAGATCCTCTCGGCTGTATAATGGACAGGTTGGACGTACGCAGGCCGAAAAACAGGATCGCTGAGAAATTACTCGTGATGGGCCTCATTCAGGACAAAAAGGAAGTTAGAAAGAAGCGGGCCAAGAAATCTCGAGGGCCACAAGCGCGAGGTAAGCGAAACTCCGTCATTTATTTGTGCAGGTTATGGATTTTCGATTTAGAAATGATGTGTCGCGGAATTTTAAAATTTCGTATAATGCCGGTTATTCATACAGCATTTGTAATGTTTCTTTAAAATTACAATTCTGGCAAAAGAGCGTCTGATCTACTTACAATTGAGGTACCTGAAATTGTTATATAATGAATGGCTGTGCTTTTTCTTATAGTTTATTATTAAAATACGCTGCGCATTTTTTCTTGCGAAAATATATCCGGGAGATTTACAAAATTGCTAAAAGAAGAAATTACGGCGAGTTTGCTACTTCACCCTCCAAGTTATTACAGTTCTTACCTGTTGAGTTCCCAATTTACTGGTTATCGACATCTGGGAATTAAGATAGAGGTAGAAACGATCCCCAAATACTTTTAATCCTATAGTAAACACCGCCTGTGACTTTTATGGCGTTTCTGTAACTTGTAGCTGTTACGCACATATCGAAAATATATACAAGTGTACAGCGTGCGTATTGAATGAATGTAGTTTAAACAATCGTATCAGATCTTGAAGGAATATTTAAGAAAATCATGAATTTTGCTAACATCTATCCAAAATACCAATCTAAACGCATATTGGATTGTATGAGAGTATTTTTAATTAAACAAGGTTTTTCGACAAAGCCGCGTTTTTGAAAGCATAAATTGGGCCAATAAAAGATAAGCTAAACTAAATGAGAGATTATACAATTACGGCAGTTTAATCTAAATATTAAAAACTGACCGAATTACAGCATAGTCCATTCAAATGGTAGAAAATAGGGGACAGTTTTGGTGGAGTTTTGATATTTGGTGCCTATATGCTTTTTGGGTCGCTGTACACGAACATCAGGTTTTCCAACAAGCATTTTGACCGGAAACACGTTTTTTTAAGCAAAAACTGTGTAAAAACGAGATTGCTTTTAGTTTTTCTAAAATTACTCGAAAACTCCAATTTTGTAAATGTTGAACCTATATGAAATGAATGAGGATAAAATTTCCTTCATTTTATGTACGTGAGGTTTTCTTCTCCGACCAATCGTTCAGCCGCGAAGTTATACTCGTAGTCCAGTCAAATGGTAGAAAATAGGGGAAAGTTTTGGTGGAATTTTGATATTTGGTCCCTATATTTTTTTTTTGGGTTCCTGTACACGTTTTTTAAGCAAGAACGGTGTAAAAAACGAGATTTTTTAGTTTTTCTAAAATTACTCAAAAAATATCCAATTTCGTAAATGTTGAACTTATATGAAATGAAAGAGAATAAAGTTTCCTACATTTTATGCACGAGATGTTTTTTTCTCCGATGAATCCTTCAGCCCGAGAGCGCCACGAAGTTAGGTGTTAAAAGCAAAAACAAAGGGAATTATCCCAGTTTATTTCAAAGTAACTCGAAAACTATCCATTTTTCGTAAATGAAAAATGGTAGTATATGAAATGAATCTTCATAAATTAAATGTTGGCAAACGTAATATTTGCGTACAGGGTCCCAAAAACATAGGAACCAAATATCAAAACCATAATTTCTAACAATTGATAGGACTAGAATTTCGCCGCGTTCTCGCGGCTGAACGATTGATCGGAGAAAAAACTTCACGTACAAAATGAAGGAAATTTTATCCTCTTTTATTTCATATAGATTCAACATTTACGAAATTGGATAGTTTTCGAGTAATTTTAGAAAAACTAAAAAGAATCTCGTTTTTTTACATCGTTTTTGCTTAAAAAACGTGTTTCCGGTCAAAATTCTTGTTGGCAAACCTGATATTCGTGTACAGCGACCCAAGAAAATATATAGGAACCAAAACTTCACCAAAACTTTTCTCTATTCGCTTTTTTTGAGCACGATTTGACTGGACTAGCAGACAAAGGAACGACTGAGTCATTAAAAATATGATTTAGTTTTTACTGACCTGGGACTATTGCTGTTGCGTGTTTTTATATAAAATACAAAAATTACAATTTATGTTATACACTTAAATTTACTTATTCGAAAAAAACGCTTCTGAAAGGGTTTGTATCTTTCAGCTATGCACTATTTTTCTGTAGGAAACGACATTTGAACAACAAATAGCTAAAAATGTTAGTCAACAAACTCTCATAGACAATTGTAAATATGCAAAATGTGTTTAATTGCATTTATTTTAAAGGGCCATTACTTCGAACTTCAACAGATAGCATTAGCAAATTATTTCATCTTAGTAAGTAACACTTTACAGGTAATTTTATACATTAGTTATTACTCCTGGTTGTCCTGATTCACGAGGTGAAATTGTAGGCTAGATTTTGAAGAGGTTAACAAAGGTACCAAGCTATTTAGGCCTCGCCTAGTTTAGTACCTTTATTAAACTCTTTAATGTCAAACCTACAATTTCACCTGATGTATTGTCTTAATCGTACATTCGTAGTAACTAAATTTCTTAAACTATGTAAGTATAGCCACAATTACATAAGATTCGGTTTACTACTAAATTATTTTTAGTTGCCTGAAAATGAACTACCGTCGAAACATGTCGCAACTTTGTAAAATATATACATTTTATGGGAGAGGTTTTATATTTCTAATTTCCTCCTACTGTTATATAGCCCCATTACGAGCAAATCATGCATTTAAATATTGATTTATTATAACTTTTTGATTTATTTTTGGTTGTAGAATAATTCTGCAAGGCATGTATCCTTATTTTAGAAACACCCTGTATACTTATTTTCATCGTAAAAGTAGCAGGAAATGAAATTTTGTCGAAAAACGTTTTTATATGTCACGTTTCCAATATGGCAGCGTTCGTGCAACGCGTGCACCGCACGCGGGCGCCAAACCGAAGGTTTGTATACAATTTGAATTTTTAATTTTTCAACAATTTCCAAAGATTCCAATGAACAAGGCACTAAGGCACTAAAGAAATCAAATATTTTTTCTATAGCCAATGTTAAAATGTGCTTTAATCGACTCAAAACAAAAGGTCAAATGTTACTTTAACGGCAAGGGTAGATAATAGTATATTATGTAACAAGTTTTATAAGCATCACTTTAGTCACGAGTGTCTAAGCGAGTTTATACCGATGGGGCCACAATTATATATAACAGCAATGAGATAACATGAACAATAAAATAACTCGTATTGCTTGAGTAAGAAAGAGACAAACATAGTAGCAAATATTCGAGTAGGCTTGACGCTTAATTTAATTATGACATTTGTCAACTAAACATGCCTACTAAAATAATTTTATCTACTCCTACTGTACAATAGCCATTAATTATGATTCATAATTCACAGTTTGCAGCCAATCATAAAATTCTATTTTCATTATTCAATAGTTTGCAAGTTGCAACCAATCAGAAAATTCTATTTTCATTACTCAATAGGTTGTAGCCAATCACAAAATTCATTCTTATTATTAAATGACTTTTGAAGTTAACAGCTGTCACAAATGTCATAATTTGGAAATATGAACACACAACTCCTATTGCACAGAAGTAGATAAAATATCGTATTATATTCGCGATTATGGCCATTATTCACTCAGATGACTTGCGCCACGCGCCTTCGGCTTGTGGCGCAAATGTCATCTTCGTGAATAATGACTGTCATAATCGCTCATATAATAATATACTATTTTCGTATGGCCATCTCTTTCTTACTCAAGCATTCTATCTTGTTATTCATGTTATCTCATTGTTGTTATATATAATTATGGCCTTATCCGTATAATGTGTTACATGTTACATACTATACTTTTTCTACTACCACAAATTTAGACAATATAACATCATATTATTTCATTAAAATTTGGAATTTTATGTTAGGTTAAATTAAGCTTGACAAACGTCCAAGTTGACTATTGAAAGTTGAAAACTAACTTGATTTTCGTTTTGACTGTGGCTAATAAAGCAAATATTGTCTGAACTTAACTTCACCCCGTCAGTAAAACGTCGTTGCTAACTTCAGCCCGTGACTAAGAGGCTCTTTAATCACAGGTTATGAAGGCGTGATTAAAATGTCACTTAGCGACGTGTATGTTAGTATGCTATATATTTTAGTTTAAATTAAATATTACAGCTTCCTATTATCCTAGCAACCCAATCTAGCTACTGATATTTTAAAATGTGATTGACTTTCCTTATTTTCTTTTGAAATTGTTCAAGGTCTTGCTATAGAAAAAAAATGTATTATACTCGGCGATAAAGTCATTGCTATCCACTTTTGAATCATTAACGATTCACTCGTGGATAAAATTTACCTTTATCGTCTTGTATAATAAATTACTATTATTTAACGAGATAAAAGCCCTAAGATTGTTTTCGTTACCTGAAGCGTCAAATCCCCTCGACATTCTACAATATATATTTGAAAACAATCTAACTTCATCTCTACGAAATATTACCATTTCATTAAGAATCCTGCTTACTTTACCTGTGCCTGTAGCTTCTGGTGAGAGATCCTTCTCAAAATTAAAAATAATTAAAATTTATTTGAGGTCTACAAGAAAGATTATCTGGTTTGGCAATCTTAGCTATAGAGCAAGAGATCCTCGATAAAATTGATTTTGACAACATTATAAAAGAATTTGCAGCAGCCAAATCCAGAAAAAAACATACTTATTTAATTTTTGGATGATTGAATGCTGTATTTATAGTTTGGCTTGTTTTTTCCTTTGTAACAAATTTAAAGAAGACTAAAATTTTAGTTTTTGAAATCTCTGTTGTTTAATTACAAAATTAAAATAAAATGAGTTTTCGCATTTCGCAAACAACTACAAGAATATTACAGCAAACCAGGAAATTTAAAAAACATAAATGTAACAGCTTAAAGTTCTTATACTTCAAAATATTATTTATATAAGTACCTACTACATATATTCCAAGGGCGCCAAAATATTTCCGGCACGCGGGCGACGATAACTCTTGCGGGAGCCCTGGAGGTAGCAAAGTGAAAAGTCGAAAAGAAAGCATCAAAATTTTTATAAAAGTGCCAAATATCCAAACTCTCGGAAAGCTTTACAGGTAAAACTAGCAAATAACTGGACGAATACTTAACGGCGAAAAGTAAGCAGTGTGACTGAGAATTACTAAACCAATTTAGACTAAAATAAGTGGGTGTTGTCGGGGTAAATGCAAATGTCTGTGCTATAAGTAAGGGGCGTGGCTTTGAAAGATAGTATCACTTCATTCAATGAGTGTGAAACATCATAACAAAGGAGGTTGCAGTGAGCGTAGAATGTTACTGGTTAAGCAACGATAATTGGAAGACATTGGTGGATAAGTAACTTGATATTATTGTGATCGCGCGCAGACGTAAACAAAGTCAACCGAGTATGACCCAAGTTATTCTTGTAAATTGCAGAAATGTTTCTCTGAAGTATTCATATTGAAATTCTTTAGACTTAGAGGATACGTTTTCAATAGATTCTCCTATAAAAACTAATCTGCTATCGTCGTATATATATCGTCTGACAAAGGAAAACGCAATATAGCTATTACTGATATAACGCTGATATATCTACAATACATCAAATATGCATTTGTAAAACGAAACAGTAATATATGTTGCATTTACATAACCGCAAGAAGCACGGTCGATTTGCAATAACTACGTAGGATGCGGATTGATTGATGGCGTTTCGGTTTCATACATTTGAACAAATTCTTTTTCCGCATGAATAGAGCTTGATTTACTGCAATTCCTGCATCGAATAGTAGCATTTATATTATATATTTATAACAGAACATCAGGAAATTGCCATTATTCTGAGAAATGGAATTTTATACGGGCGAGTTGGATATGCTGCAAATGATGACGGAAGCAACCCTGCAACATTTTGTAATGAATTGTTTTTGTCTTGCTTTGTTGTCAGTATCACCAAAATTTCGGGTAAATTGAATTGAATGTATTGCGGTTCGATGTAACAAGGAAAGCATCCTACGAAAACGTAGATAAATGATAACTGACTGATAAACTGATAAAGCGCAGTAATTGAGATAATTGGATGTATATAACATATAACAGACAGTAATTACGACCACAGAGATGACATTATAGATATTGACGATACAAGTTTGATTATGAGCATCTTAACGAGACGAGTTCGATTGCCAAAAACGAGGCGGTGAGCGAGTTTTGCGGCAATCAAACGAGTCTCGTTAACTGCCATAAGCAAAACGTGTATTGTTCAATATTTTATCTTCATCAATAAATTCTGATTCAACGTATTTCTTTATACAAAAAGAGTGCGGTAATATTCATTACCACACTGAGTGCGGTAATATCTATCCACTCAGTGCGGTAATGAAGCTCTTAACGATACTAAAATTAATTTGGTTAAGAGGCTATAACAACACTGATGAAGATAAAACAATGTATACAAACAAATCACAATAGAGTGTAGTTTACACGACTGCTGAAGCTAAGTAGTTAATAACCAAAACCTAGATAATACGTATACGGTTTTCTAAAAAAAAAATCGAGGGGAAACTCAAAAAAGCCTACTGACTTCAAGAAAATCAGTAATGTCTTTACACGGAACTTTCCTTGCAAGTACGGCGCGTCGATCGCTGTACATCTGCGATATACAGCGGTCGCTACGCGTTTCTATTCGCGCTAGCTGCGCTGCGCGGCCATTGTTGCACATTTCTGTCTCATGCAATGGATTCAGTGCACGGCGATCGCTACACCTTTCCAGTACACTGGCTGCTGTCGTCGGCGACCTTTTTTTTTTCTTTCTTTTGCGATGTTCACCCTGTATATGTATTACCAGTCTTATCGATGTCTGCGTTACATAAAAAATAGACAATTTTATTGTGTAACGTCGAGCGAAGTTGACATATCACCCGTAACTGAAATATCGTCTTCCTCCAACAAATACTTTTTGAGCTATACCGCCAACAGGCGAACAGACGGAATTGACAAAACATGTTTTTCGTCATATAGAGCAGTGGCCTCCAAACTTTTTTGGTCGCGTACACTTAAGTCAGAAACAACTAATAGGCGTATCCCCATACATATACATTGTGTTCCCAGATGACTGCTCGGGAGGGAAAACATTTTTGTATTTTTATTTATTCGTATAAAAGTCATGTTTTATAAAACGTTTGCTTCTTATAAAAAGGGTGCCTTGGAGAAATTGAATTGCCAGAAAACTCAAACTAGACTATTTCTACGCTTCACATGGGACACTTGTTTTTAAAAATCTGCTATTTTAAAAATAATAAAACTCAAAGTAAGCGTGAATCGGCTTTATTTAAAAAATATAACAATATACATGGTGCTTCAAAAGGTAATGTCCAAACTTAAGGTTGTGATGTGGAATACTACAAGAAGCAAACAAATGTAATAAAGCCATGTTTTATTTCCAACCGTTATCTCTCGTAGTTACAGACGATTTCTTTCTTTTATCATTGTTCTGTTACATCAAGTTATCTAGGAAATAAATCATTATAACAGGTGTTTCAAGCTTGAGTTATTTTAGTTTTTTCAGTGTGGTAATGATGGAACATTTTTCTGTATGTGAATATGCAGAAATACATTTTGTGTGTAGTTATTGCAGCAGAACGCTCGTGCAGCTGTGACAGAATATCGAAGGAGCGTTTAAATATTAATTATAATTTATATTGCGCACCAAAGGACAAGAGACATACACAGAAGTTGTATACATTAATTAATGCTCTGGAATAAGTCTTAATTTGATTTAGTCGTTTAGTCTCCGCAGTTCATTTTTATTTATTTGGCAAGCATGAGTAAAGTGGGAGTGCATTCAAGCGTCGAACAACGATTATTAGTAAATTTTTCACTAAAGACTATATAGTAGTATGCAGACACCGCTAATTGGATTAAGTGTTCAATTAAATTAATCGAGGCTCGATTAAATTAATCGGATGATTGACAGGTGCTCCAATTAAACCGCGGATTGATCTAATTAATTTCACGGATTGATCTAATTAATCACATATGAAGTTTGATATGTAATTTACATATGTGCTACTTATTAAATTACGCATTAGCTTCCGATTAAATTACGCGCGGCCATTTTTAATTTGCTTCTGGAATTACGCGGCGGTGCGCATGAATGGATTAACCAGAGTTCCATTAAGCCTACTTACTATAGGAAATTTTTCAGATTTTTTTTCTAAGTTCAATTTTTTGAATTTAAATCTCCCGGGTGTCCGCCATCTTGGTTTTCTGCGCGCGCACTTCTCACAGGTGTCGTTTTTAATTTTGAATTTTCGCGGAAAATATTTGAATTTCAAACTGGTAGATCTTCCGTCTCCCTCATCGAAGGTGCTCTCTCTCTCTCTCTCTCATGCACGGAGGCCATTTTAATTTCGCGCGAATATTTGAATTTCAAATTTGTTCAGATTTTTTTTTTCTAAGTCCCTGTTTTGGTAGATTTATCTCTCTCTCTCTTCTGCCCTGGTTGTCTCTCTCTCTCTCTTGCAGTCACAGGATGGATGTTTAATTTAAAAAAAATCTCTGGCGGACTTGGATTTGAACCCTCTACGTTTGCATACACATTGGGCTCACATCGATCGATGCCGCTAGACCACGGAGCGCTACGGGATTTAAAGGGTTTGAACAAAACGTCATTTCACAGCTCTGCCGTCACGCTGTCCGAATTTAAAACAATCTATTTTTTGAGAAATATGATTTATAAGAACTGGAATGTATAGCTTATTGTGTTTAAAGGTAGATACATTTTTAAAAAAATTAGATTTGTAACAGCTTATTAATTATTTTATAATTTGTGCCTGCTATATGGCTGGATTAACGAGATCCTCATTGTCCCTACCTACTATAGGAAATTTCTGTTTAAGTTCCCTTTTTAAAACAGGTCGGTGCCTGTGTTTTGTTTGGTTTTAAAGGTTTGAACATTGTACCACTTAGCTGTTCTGACATTACACTTCCATATTCATATTATAAATAAATTTTAAATGTTATTTTCGCCTGAGTTTTAGCCGCTTGTAAATTACAACAGCTAGTTTAAAAATTAAATGGGCGATAAGAGCTAAAGGCAGATCGTAATATAAAACGAGTTACAAATTTTATTTTAGTATATTCCTGAAATACTGATAATACGTATTGCTTGAATAAGAAAGAGATAAACATAAAATGCGTAATTATTCGCAAGGCTTGACTAATTTTAATTATGACATTTGTCAACTAAACATGCCTACTAATATAATTTTTTGTATGGCTATCTTTTTCTTACTCATATAGGTAAGGTGGTGCGTTGCTTTCAGCTACCGTGTTCCGAAGATATCCGAGTCTTATTGTATAAGAATGGTTGTCCCCCATAAATTTGAATAAAAACAGACAATTTCGTTGAAAAAAAATAGCTTTTCAATATCGTTTGCAAATAAGACAAGGGATACTTGTAAAAATATAAGTCAAACCATTTTTTCTTGTAAAAAATTTACGAAAAGACGTATGTGTTGGCGACAAATTAAAATAAATTTGAATAAAAGCACGCAAAATTACGAAAATACGTAGAAAATTTATAAAAATCGGCATCTTGTCACATTAAATTCTGCAAAAACGACAAAAAACAATATTTTTATACAACTTTCATTGAAAAAATAGTAAAATTTTACAAAAATACGTCTGTGTTGACGACAAATGAAAATAAATTTGAATAAAAACACGCAAAAATTACGAAAAGACGTATGTGTTGACCCCCAAAGTAACAAAAATTTGAATAAAAACGCACAATCTCGTTGAAAATCTTTACAAAGCGACTTTATAGTACCGAAAAAATGATGTAAAAAAGTTTTAAGAGTTATTTCTAACCATAATTTTGCAAACGTTTAACAAATAAACCGTAATTTTTTAAAGTACATCACACAATTATGAAATCGTAGTTCAATTTATATGAATTTTCGATACTTTGTATGTGAAAAATAGCTTCAATTACTAATATTTGAATAAAAACATGCAATTTCCAAAGCATTTCGTTTAAAATTTTAGAAAATCAACAGCATCTCCCATGAAAATTTATAAAAATCGGCATCTTGTCACATTAAATTCTGCAAAAACGACAAAAAAACAATATTTTTATACAACTTTCATTGAAAAATAGCAAATTTTTACGAAAATACGTCTGTGTTGACGACAAATGAAAATAAATTTGAATAGAAACACGCAAAAATTACGAAAAGACGTATGTGTTGTCCCCCAAAGTAACAAAAATTTGAATAAAATCACGCAATCATACAGCATCTCACATAAATTTTCACAAAAATCGACATGTCACATAAATTATACAAAAACTGTCATCATATCACTTGAAATTATACAAAAAACGACATTTTCATTCAACACACGATGAAAATTGAACAAAAATCACGCAGTCATACAGCATCTCACATAAATTTTCACAAAAATCGACATCATGTCATATAAATTATACAAAAACTGTCATCATGTCACTTGAAATTATACAAAAAACGACATTTTTACTAAACATACGACGAAAATTGAACAAAAATCACACAATTACACGCCATCTCACATAAATTTTTACAAAAATCGACATCATGTTACATAAACTATGCATAATTTTGCAAATGTTTTACACTTTTTATAAAATGCATCACTCAAAATTAAAAGAAATAGCAATTTCGTTGAAAAAATCTTTTACCACAAGCATTTCGATAAACAAAATTAAAAAATTCTTGTACTTTTGATGGAAATATATGTATGTTGATCACAAATTAACATAAACTTGAATAAAACACACAATTTCGTTGAAAAATTTGCAAATGTTTTACACTTTTCTATAAAATGTATCGCCCAAAATTAAAAGAAATCACAATTTTTTAAATTATATCACGCCATTATGAAATCGTAGATTGATTTTTTGAAATTTTACACTTTGTAACTGTAAAATAACTGCAAATACTAATATTTTAGCTTTAGACTTTGTAATTATTGCAGATTCGAGAAAAAAACAAAAGCAGAGTAGAAATAAAAAACACAAACACTTTGTAATAAACAAATATATTGTTCTTATTTCGTATAATACTTAATAATATAAATATAAATGTACAGCAGAATGTCTTATTTTCTAAAAATTCGCTAGCAATTTACAAAACTGTAGTTTGAGGTGCACGACATTTCAAATTAAAAAGGCTGCAAGTAATAAAATCAGAATTTCATTGTGTAATTTTAAAGTTTAAGATGCACCCAATCTAGAATTCCCTTCGTTTTTGGTGTTGATGACATTTGCCTTAGAGGCGTTTTTCTAACGGCCCTTTTTTGGAGGCGTTTCCTTATCGGCGTTCTTCTGACTTGAACCTTTTTGATGTGGACTTGGATGAGTAGCTGGTGTTTTTAATTTATATTCTAAATCGGACTCGCAGTTATCAGTTTCCATTTCGGTTTTTCCTGTAGTACCAGTCGGGGTTGGCTTCTTTTGCTGTTTAGGTTTAGCTAGCAGCACATTAGCAACGTTAAGGTCTTTGATGTAATCAGCAAACTGTAGGCGTCCGGGTGGATTAATAGTTTTTCGAGGCCGCAGAGTGTCGTGAATTAAATCGACTATGTTAGACGCCGGTAAAATTTCACCCTTTATAGTAACGGTACCCTTGTGATCCCAGCTCACATCGCTTGAGGTACTCAAAATGCGTAGGAAAACTTCAGCTTTTTTCTTAAAAGTTTTGGGAAGTGTAGATAAAATAACGGCATTTGATAGGCTGTCACTGGTTGTTTCAATAGGTATTTTGATTGGCTGCCGCGCCTGGTTTGTGAAATGAAGGAATCGTTGTAACACTTGATTGTACTGGATCCATTTATCGTGATCAGTTAATTTGGACTTTAAAACTTTTTGCATTTCGTCATCAAGCTGTGATAATATATTTTTCTCCGCATCATCGCCAGACTTAAGACGTTGGACAAATTCCGGCGATACAATCAACATCTTCCGCTCTTTGTCCATTTTAGTCGAAAAGGAGCTCAGTCGTTTGTTCTGGTGGAGCCGTCGTGAATAAACTAGCTTAAAATCAAGACTTTCATAATAAATATATAAAAAAAAATATGACAGGTACGGGAATCGAACCCGTATTCTCTCTCGAGATCAGAGCTTGAATCTGACGCCTTAACCATTCG
This sequence comes from Agriotes lineatus, assembly GCA_940337035.1. NCBI lineage: Eukaryota > Metazoa > Arthropoda > Insecta > Coleoptera > Elateridae > Agriotes > Agriotes lineatus. The sequence goes on from CALNHX010005451.1 coordinate 77,701, forward strand.
GCCAACCTGCCTCCCTATATAAACGAGCACTCTCTGCATAATTAAGAAAACATATAGTTTAAAAAGCCTTCTACATGCAATTTCATACAATATTTCATATAAATTAAGCCATGTACAAATTTCTAAATCGGTTTTGATATATATTTATCGAAAGACTTGACCCTCAGCTGCCGTTTTATTATTTGTCGTGATGCGTCATTGCTGAATTTTACAAGTGCCAACCTGTCTGCGATGTGACGCACGCAGTGTTTTCATACCTTTTTATTTTAAAATTTTATAAAACCAGAGGTCCAAACTGCTGCCGCATCAGGTAACAGAGTACAATGGTTTAAAACGTGTTAGTGCGGCATCAGTCGGGCCTCTGGTTTTATAAAATTTTAAAATAAAAAGGGACGGAGACATTGCGTGCGTCACACAGCAGACAGGTTGGCTCTTGTAAATTCAACAATGACGCATCACGACAAATAATAAAACGGCAGCTGAGGGTCAAGTCTTTCGATAAATATATATCAAAACCGATTTAGAAATTTGTACATGGCTTAATTTATATGAAATATTGTATGAAATTGCATGTAGAAGGCTTTTTAAACTATATGTTTTCTTAATTATGCAGAGAGTGCTCGTTTATATAGGGAGGCAGGTTGGCCGAATGGTTAAGGCGTCAGATTCAAGCTCTGATCTCGAGAGAGAATACGGGTTCGATTCCCGTACCTGTCATATTTTTTTTTATATATTTATTATGAAAGTCTTGATTTTAAGCTAGTTTATTCACGACGGCTCCACCAGAACAAACGACTGAGCTCCTTTTCGACTAAAATGGACAAAGAGCGGAAGATGTTGATTGTATCGCCGGAATTTGTCCAACGTCTTAAGTCTGGCGATGATGCGGAGAAAAATATATTATCACAGCTTGATGACGAAATGCAAAAAGTTTTAAAGTCCAAATTAACTGATCACGATAAATGGATCCAGTACAATCAAGTGTTACAACGATTCCTTCATTTCACAAACCAGGCGCGGCAGCCAATCAAAATACCTATTGAAACAACCAGTGACAGCCTATCAAATGCCGTTATTTTATCTACACTTCCCAAAACTTTTAAGAAAAAAGCTGAAGTTTTCCTACGCATTTTGAGTACCTCAAGCGATGTGAGCTGGGATCACAAGGGTACCGTTACTATAAAGGGTGAAATTTTACCGGCGTCTAACATAGTCGATTTAATTCACGACACTCTGCGGCCTCGAAAAACTATTAATCCACCCGGACGCCTACAGTTTGCTGATTGCATCAAAGACCTTAACGTTGCTAATGTGCTGCTAGCTAAACCTAAACAGCAAAAGAAGCCAACCCCGACTGGTACTACAGGAAAAACCGAAATGGAAACTGATAACTGCGAGTCCGATTTAGAATATAAATTAAAAACACCAGCTACTCATCCAAGTCCACATCAAAAAGGTTCAGTCAGAAGAACGCCGATAAGGAAACGCCTCCAAAAAAGGGCCGTTAGAAAAACGCCTCTAAGGCAGATGTCATCAACACCAAAAACGCAGGGAATTCTAGATTGGGTGCATCTTAAACTTTAAAATAACACAATGAAATTCTGATTTTATTACTTGCAGCCTTTTTAATTTGAAATGTTGTGCACCTCAAACTACAGTTTTGTAAATTGCTAGAGAATTTTTAGAAAATAAGCCATTCAGCTGTACATTTATATTTATATTATTAAGTATTATACGAAATAAGAACAATATATTTGTTTATTACAAAGTGTTTGTGTTTCTTTATTTCTACTCTGCTTTTGTTTTTCACGAATCTGAAATAATTACAAAATCTAAAGCTAAAATATTAGTATTTGAAGTTATTTTACAGCTACAAAGTGTAAAATTTCAAAAAATTAATCTACGATTTCATAATGGTGTGATATCATTTAAAAAATTGTGATTTCTTTTAATTTTGAGCGATACATTTTATAAAAAAGTGTAAAACATTTGCAAATTTTTCAACGAAATTGCTATTTCTTTTAATTTTGACGATGCATTTTATAAAAAGTGTAAAACATTTGCAAAATTATGCATAGTTTATGTAACATGATGTCGATTTTTGTGAAAATTTATGTGGGATGGCGTGTAATTGCGTGATTTTTGTTCAATTTTCATCGTGTGTTGAATAAAATATCGTTTTTTGTATAATTTCAAGTGGCATGATGTCAGTTTTTGTATAATTTATGTGACATGATGTCGATTTTTGCGTAAATTTATGTGATATGATGTGTGATTGCGTGATTTTTGTTCAATTTTCATCGTGTGTTGAATAAAAATATCGTATTTTGTATAATTTCAAGTGACGTGATGACAGTTTTTGTATAATTTATGTGACATGATGTCGATTTTTGTGTAAATTTATGTGAGACGGCGTATTTTTTATCGCTTATTGGATAAAAATGTCGTTTTTTGTATAATTTCAAGTGACATGATGTCAGTTTTTGTAAAATTTTAAGTGAAACAGAACATTTTTCCAACGAAATTGTGTTTTTTTTATTCAAAATTATGTTACTTTGTGGTCAATTGCGTTTTTATTTTCGTCCGTTTGCATTTATACTGGAATTTTTTAAACTAAAATGCAGTTTTTATCGATATAATGACACAATTTCAGACGTTTACTTATAAAATAGGGTTCCGTGGTGAGAAGAAACAGTTTATGCCGAAAGAAGTCGCTGTTTTCGTTAAAATGTTCCAAATACCAATTTACATTAAGTTGTTATATACAAATTGACAGTGAAAAAACTGTACATTTACAATAGCATAGTTTGGTTCTTCCACTTTGTCAAAAGACCCATCTTGTAAACGCACAATAACTAAAAGTTTTACGGCTTTACAATGCGTTGCATTTATTTACTCAACACTTTTCGCGATTTTTTATAGTAATATATTTATGCGGATTTCGCAATTTAAAATAATTATTCACATGTGGCTAGGGTTCAAATCCGACTAGGGGCCGACGCAAAAGCTTTTTTAAAATAAATAAATGCGAGAGAGAGAAAACAACTGTGATGAGTGAGACGGAAGACTTCGGCGTGACGTAATCAAATCCATGGAAATCAAGATGCAGTTTTCTTATAAATCCAGGTTTTGTGCAGCGTCGTGTTCGGACCGCCATTTTATACAAATAAAAACTTCGATTCGTTCTAGAATTATTCCGCTGTTCGATGGACAATATTTTAAAAATTCCACTCATCGCTGTTCGTCACAACATGCTTTGCAAAAACCGTTGCGTTTTCCGTGCAAGTTGTGGCAGGCGTTTTACAACGGTCAAATTTATGAATCATAAAATTATATATACCGCAAATCACGTACACAAAAATAAAATTTGAAAAGGGTTAAGGGTTTCTAAAGTAAACATAAAGAACGAGTTGTGTTCTGCGTGTAAATTGTACGAATTTTTGTAATTTTTCATCTTGCAAAACAATAAAATGTTTTTTACCGATTTATTATTTCTCTCTACTAAAATTGAATTTCTCATCGCGATATAAAAAGTTAGACCACGTGGGAAGCCGAAATCTGCAAGCCTACATGGTCGACCTTGAAAAGTAGACGAAACACGGTAGTTGAGAGCAACGCAACCCGGCTTTTTTACCTATATGAATATGGAAGTGTAATGTCAGAACAGCTAAGTGGTACAATGTTCAAACCTTTAAAACCAAACAAAACACAGGCACCGACCTGTTTTAAAAAGGGAACTTAGAAAAATCGCGCGGAAATTTCCAGCAGGGTGGAACAACGAGAATATTGCAAATTATAAAAATAATTATTTCTAGTATATCCAGTTACAAATCTAATTTTTTTAAAATTGTATCAACCTTTAAACACAATAAGCTACACATCCCCTATTCTTATAATCTAAATTTTTGAAAAATAGTTTGTTTACAACAAGGAAGCTCGATGTCGAAACCGCACGCAAGTGTTGAACTTTTAATAGCATTCAAGCACGATGTTCGATAGCTCAGTTGGTTAAGACTTCGAACTCGTAATACTGTGATCGCTGGTTCGAATCCGGCCTAGGGTCATCGCAGAAAGCTTTTTTTAAATTAAATAAATGCGAGAAAGAGAAGATGGCCGACACCCCGGGAAGTTTAAATTCAAAAAATTGAACTTAGAAAAAATCTGAACAAATTTGAAATTCAAATATTCGCGCGAAGTTAAAATGGCCTCCGTGCATGAGAGAGAGAGAGCAGCTTCGATGAGGGAGACGGAAAATTTAGCAGTTTGAAATTCAAATATTTTCTGCGAAAATTCAAAATTAAAAACGACACCTGTGAGAAGTGCGCGCGCAGAAAACCAAGATGGTGGACACCCGGGAGATTTAAATTCAAAAAATTGAACTTAGAAAAAAAAATCTGAAAAATTTCCTATAGTAGGTAGGGTTAATGGAACTCTGGTTAATCCATTCATGCGCGCCGCCGCGTAATTCCGGAAGCAAATTAAAAATGACCGCTCGTAATTTAATCGGAAGCTAATGCGTAATTTAATCAGTAGCACATATGTAAATTACATATCAAACTTCATATGTGATTAATTAGATCAAACCGCGAAATTAATTGGATCAAACCGCGAAATTAATTGGGTCAATCCGCGAAAATTCCGCGAAAATTCCGCGAAATGCGCGAATAAATCCGCGAATTAAGGGGGCGTGGCTTAATCGAATAAAAAGTGGAGGGGCGAACTGTCCCTATTCTACTAGTACCGATGCGAGCGTTTCAATGTTCCTCGATTTGCTCGATGTATTTCAACCGAGTAAACAGAGGATTCGCTTATGACAAGTAACAACAGTGGCAAATGAACGGCAGCGTTATTTAATCTTTGAATAGGAATGGTCCTCGACACCGAAAGTAAAAGAGATTAAAGATTATGAATGAATTAATCAATGAAATTTACGTTTTAATTTGACATTTGCACATTTTGTGACAGGTGACAGTTGAGCGTTCGGTAAATACTTTCCCATATTCGATGCTCGCTAGTCATGTGACTAAAACTCGATCTGCTCAGGCTGCGCTCCGCGATGTACTTAACGAACGCAGCTTATATTAAATTCAAGGTTAGTAGGTTAAGTTTTGTTTGTCATTTGACATACACTGACGCAAAAATTAACCTGCAAATCTCAAATTGGACATAGACTGACAATACACTTCAGTACTGTCAACTGATTCAGGCTATCCAGGGCCTGCTGCAATTCAGTTTTTTTTTAAATCACTCTGTATACCGGGTGCTGACTTGCGCGACGCACCATAGGAATTTGCATAGTAAATTATGTATGTTCAATTATTTGCTCCCCTAATTATTTTAGAGTTAAAGTGTAAATACATTTTTTGTCGAGAAAAAAATACTGCATCCATTTATACTGTTGCTAACAATTTTTCATATTCCGGAACCGAAGGAATGCAAAAAAACAAACTAGCATTTTCACAAAAATCAGTGATGCCATAGAATTATTAAAACAAGCCAATGCCAACGCAAATGCGTGCGGGGCGACAATATGTGCTGTTTGTCTGTTTGTCATTGATGTTTGACGTTTATAATAATTCATTATGAATTATGTTCTGCTTAATGTCTCTAAAGTACCTAGACTTTGTCCACAACAAAAATGGTTTTACGAGTATGGTGGACGTTCGTTAAGTAAGCTCCTTGTTTATTGCAAAATATCCGTATCCGCAAATTCCAAACAGTACAACCATTAATAGACTGATTCACTTTAAGTTTAAGACTACAGGCAGGTTATTAAATAATTGTAGGTGCAATAATGAGGTTCAAAACTTACACCAAAACGAGAAAAACGACAATACGTTCAATCTTTTGACGGCAGTGACTGGATGCGTTGGCATTGGCTTGTTTCAATAATTCCATGGCATCACTGATTTTTGTGAAAATGCTAGTTTGTTTTTTTGCATTCCTTCGGTTCCGGAATATGAAAAATTGTTAGCAACAGTATAAATGGATGCAAAAAATTTTTTTTTCGACAAAAAATGTATTTACACTTTAACTCTAAAATAATTAGGGGAGCAAATAATTGAACATACATAATTTACTATGCAAATTCCTATGGTGCGTCGCGCAAGTCAGCACCCGGTATACAGAGTGATTTTAAAAAAATGTGAATTGCAGCAGGCCCTGGATAGCCTGAATCAGTTGACAGTACTGAAGTGTATTGTCAGTCTATGTCAAATTCGAGATTTGCAGGTTAATTTTTGCGTCAGTGTATGTCAAATGACAAACAAAACTTAACCTACTAACCTTGAATTTAATATAAGCTGCGTTCGTTAAGTATATCGCGGAGCGCAGCCTGAGCAGATCGAGTTAAGGTCACATGACTATATCCTCAAAACGCTAACAGAATACAAACTAAACGGAAACATCATAAAATACATCAACAATTTTCTCGAAAATAGAAAGTTTAAAGTAAAAATAAATGGCTGTCTATCACATGAAAAGAAACAATATAACGGAGTACCGCAAGGTGAAGTACTAAGTGTAACGCTTTTCTTAATTGCAATGAACAAACTAAAAGCAAATGTTTCTAACAACACTAAACTATCACTATTCGCAGATGATTTAGTGATTTACTACAAAGGGAAAAACATAAACACGATAAAAGAAAAACTACAAAATTCAATTAAAAACTTAGAAGAATGGTCAGCCACCACAGGGTTGCGGTTTTCAGAAACAAAAACACAAGCCATACACTTCTGCAGACTTAGAAGGCATCACGAACATCCAATACTAAAAATAAACAACAGTCAAATCACATTCTTTACCTCAATAAAATTTTTAGGAGTAACATTAGATACCAAAATGACTTGGGTTCCGCACCTACTAAATCTCAAGAAAGAATGTTCATTAAAACTAAACATCATTAAGACGTTGGGGCATCTGAACTGGGGAGCACATAGAGATAACATAATCAACGTGTACAGAGCCCTCATCAGGTCAAAACTTGACTATGCGTGCATGGCATATTCAACGGCAAAACCTTCGAAATTAAAATTACTAAATTCCATACACAACACTGCCCTAAGAATAGCTACCGGTGCATACCGAACAAGCCCTGTTGACAGTATTTTAGTAGAAGCGGGAGAACTATCTCTAGACGACCGAAGAAAACAATTAACAATAAACTACATAACCAAACTCTCTAGTAACCCAAATAATCCAGCATATGATAAAATATTCACAAATAACCAACAAATACCAGATACAACACCTTTACAAAGAACTATAAAAACATACTTAAACGAAATTCAATTCACGCTTCCAAATACTCAAAATATATCCATGCACACACATCTTCCATGGTTACTCCGACGCCCAAAAATTATTTTATCCCTCACAAAATACCCCAAATCCCAAACACCACCAGAGCTCTACCGAAAATATTTCTACAGTGTTAGAGAAAGATATAAAGAATACAATTTCATATATGTATACCGACGGATCTCGGCACAACGGTCGTACCGACGCAGCTGTAGTAACAGGAAATGACAAGTATAAATACCAACTACCACCATCATGTAGCATATTCACGGCAGAAGCTTACAGCATCAAGAAAGCTACAGAATTTATAAATAGTTCAGAAAAACATAAATTTATCATATGTACCGACTCTCTTAGTGTAGTACACAGCGCTTGCTCGATATATATGCCAAGGAACATAAAGTAGGGACAAGAAATCAGACGACGTGCGCCACCAAGCAAATTTTAGTTTAGCTTAAATTGTTAATTTTCCATTGATAATTGATTAAGCTTAAACCAAACGCATGATTTCAAATGAGCTGTAAAGAAGAAAATAAATATCGGTTTTGTAAATCTAATGGTGGTATTTATGATGTCACTAAAATTTGTTTGGTGACGCACGTCGTCTGATTTCTTGTCCCTACTTTAGTATACAATCCATTCAAGAAAACATCAACGAAGCCCTAGAAACCGGAAAACAAATAGGAATTGTTTGGATACCATCGCATGTTGGGATAAGAAGCAATGAAGAAGTGGACAAAGCTGCAAAAGAGGCAACTACTGAACATATACAGCAAATATACATACCAGTAAATGACGTTAAGAGCAAAATCAAAGCTAAAATAAAGAAACAATGGCAGAATAAGTGGAAGAACACTCCTCCAAATAACAACCACCTAAGAAAAATAAAAGAAGAAACTGTAAGATGGCACACAATAGAAAGCAGAAAAATCCAAGTAACATTAACGAGACTGAGAATAGGCCACACACGCTTAACACACAGCCACCTAATGCAAAAAACCGAAACCCCAACATGTGCCACTTGCAATACACGGATAACAGTCCAACATATTATAATCGACTGCAGGGAGTACACAGCACAAAGGGAGAAAAATAAGATACTACCTACCCTAAAAGAAGCACTCGCAAACGAACCCGGAAACATTAAAAATATAGTAAGCTACCTTATACATACCAGTCTACTTAACAAACTGTAAGCTCTATTATAACTTAATAATTTAGATGAAACTGTGATTGTAAATACTATTAATGTATCAAGGTATTAGTGGCCTGTGATGCCGAAATACCTTTTTGTGTAAATAAAAAAAAAATTCCATGGCATCACTGATTTTTGTAAAAATGCTAGTTTGATTTTTTGCATTCCTTCGGTTCTGGAAAATGAAAAATTGTTAGCAACAGTATGAATGGATGCAGTATTTTTTTCTCTACAAAAAATGTATTTACACTTTAGCGTTAAAATAATTAGGGGAGCAAATAATTGAACATAAAGAATTTACTATGCAAATTCCTATGGTGCGTCGCGCAAGTCAGCACCCGGTATGCATATTTGAGTTCGCTCGATGCCACAGCGCGGACCGGGATTGCCGGGCTCTGATTGGTCGCCAACTTCGCGTCCTTCTTGAATGACGTTTGAATTTGAACCGATGATTCTTATTAGGTTTAATTTTATGTAATCTTTTTTTTTTGACTTACGTAAGTGCACTTGTTGCATATTAGCACCAATAAATATCTATCTATCTATAGATGAACAGACAAGATTTACCCTGTTTTGGTGTTAAGAAATCATCCTATTCAGAAACTACTTAAGCTGAATTGTATGAAACAATAAATAAGTAGTTATACTTATTTGTTATTTTGAATTTCGTCGTTTTTTAATACTTGTTGGAGTCGTTGCTTATATTATTTTCTTGCAAAGCTGCTGCAGTTTGTGTTGATGTACTTCAAGAAATCTATGAAAATTTATTTTTGTTACAACCTATATTTTGTTTTCAATTGTATTGTGTTCATATTCTTTTTGGAATGTTACTCAATTTTAAGTTGCAATTAGGTGTTGACAGTAGATACGTATCAGAGCTAGTCCGGGTGTAAACAAAAGCAGGTATTAGATCTATTGAACAATCATTTTACTTATTGCCTACAGAATTACCTACATAAAGGAAAACGAGGCATTGACCAAGCATTGCGCGGCGCACACCGGACCAATCAGAGTCTGGCATTCACGGACTGCGCTGTAGCATCGAGCGAACTCAAATGTTATATATGCGTATTTATACAGTCTTATTGCCGCTTTTCGCTTCTTAGACGCCACATTTTGCGATCTCTCCAATCACCTTCCTCCAGATTTCTTGATCGCATCACTATTGCCACCTTGTTTTTCCATCGCGTACGTGGTCTTCCTTTTTCCTCTTTTGCCATGGAACCCATTCGTATATTCTTTGAGGTCATCTAAGCCTAAGCTGTCCGTACCAGACCAAATGTTTTTGTTCAATTACGTCGACAGTTGATTCCTATACATCCATACCTTCTATAAATCTTCATTGTACTTTTCTGGGAAGTTAATAGCACCCATGATTCGCACCGAAAGTTAAAGTTGTCACAACCACTGCTTTATTATACACTCCCTTTTTTGGTTCTTTGGGCACCTCTCTTTTATATAAAAAAAGTTATCATTTAAAGCAAAATATTACCTACTTGCAGCTTTTATTTTTCTATTTGCTTCGACTTCTATTTTACCGTCTGCTCTAGATTCTGATTGTTTAATCTTATAACATAAAATCGGTGCTCTCTTTGTATGTTTGCGTGTACATATGTATGTTTTTTCGCTATCTCCTCCGAAGATACTGGACCGATTAAGTTGTATGATGGCTTAAAAGTTTGCTAATTTTTAGACTTAGATCGTAGGCCGGTTTTTATTTTCAAAAAAGTGCGAAAAAGTTGTAATTTAATTAAATCGCGTCTATGGGCGTGGGCTGTGTTGCGGCAGCTGGTGCCTCGGGTGATTCACTATGTTCATATGCTATTACAGCAGCTGTTCATTCAACCAAGTATAGTTGGTCTGGTGGTAGAATGCCCGCCTACCACGCGGGCGGCCCGGATTCGATTCCCGGCCGAAGCATACTTTTTTTTTAATTTATATTAATGAATCTCTTTTAATTTAGCGAACCGAAGCGTAGTTCGGGTGACTCACTAGTTTTATATAAATTTCTTCTTTTCATATCACCGTGATCTTGGATTTTTGAGGACTGATTTCCATACCTTTTCCTGTAGATCTTTTTACCTAGATATTTGAAATTTATTACCCTTTCTCACTTGTTCTATAATATTCTCGTTAATTTCCAACTTGCATCTTAACGGCTCTTCACTGATCGTCATACATTTTGTTTTCTCTATAGATATTAATATATTGTATTGTTGACAGGTTTGATTGAAGATATGCAACATTCTTTGCCGGTTGTCTTCATCTTCAGTAATCTTTAGAGCATCATCAGCGTAGCAGAGGATATGTATCTCATTCTTCCCCATTTCATGACCATTAACTGTTTTTAACGTTTTAATTAATTTATTCATTATAACTGTGGGGGAGCTTCTCAGTTTTCCGTTATGTTAGAAATTTCTGGTTGCGAGCTCGAATTGAACTGTAGTGGACTGTATGGATTTATTCTTCACTAAATTATACACTCTTTGAAAGCAAAGTAGGTAATTCATTGGCAATAAATTAACACACAAACATTTGAACATTTAAACAAAGAATTAGCGTTTCTCGGAGTGAACTGCTCGCGTCCAGTCTCGTTGACTGACGGAGGGTAAGTGGCGAGGGCAGGCGCGCTCCAAGAAGTGCTGAAATGCGCATAGTACAATGCACAACTGCAAGCGAGGCGGCAAATTTTATGAAACACTTAACATACCGCCCGCCTTGGAAAGGGCAACCTTTCAAATAACAACAGTACAAATTTGACATGTAACAGCTAGAGTAAGACATGTAAATAAAATCGACATATACAAAGCATGATAATACATAGATCTTAAGGTAATACAAGAAAACCCGAACAATGGAAAGCCAAAAGCCTTTACGAAACACTGCGCAGGACGCTAACGTGCTAGTTCACAACACTAGGTAGCGGACACAATTTGGCGAAGAATCGCTTTACGATCCCTGACACAGTTTTCACTGAAGCAACACGAGTAATGCCGTCAAAGCCAGGGTGCAGCTCGGTGACCCGGCCTAACCTCCACTTTAGAGCTCCCCCCCCCCTGTCATCCTTGATGAGGACCATGGAACCAGGCTGGAGGTCCAAAAAGTGTGTGCGCCATTTGGTGCGCTGTTGGAGTTCTGAGATGTACTCCTTACTCCATCTTTTCCATACATTCTGGTGGAGCTGTTGTATCTTTTGGTATCTAGGCAGCCGAGACTCGGAAATCTCAGTAACGTTGGGATCAGGCAGTGACACCAAAGGACGACCGATCAGAAAATGAGCAGGAGTCAAAGGCTGAAGGTCGTTTGGATCAGCGGACAAAGGAGAAAGGTGTCGGGAGTTTAAGGTCGCTTCCACCTGTGCTAGCAAAGTGCAAAATTCATTGTGATTTAGACTAGCGTTACCTATAACGCGCCGTATGTGATGTTTGGAGGACTTAATTCCGGCCTCCCACAATCCGCCAAAGTGGGGACTGTGCGCGGATATAAAATGCCAAGCTACTCCGTCGTTCGCGACTGATTCGGAAATAGAAAGGCCTTGTTCCGCAAGAAAATTGCCTAATTCGATTAATTCAGAATTAGCGCCGACAAAATTAGTGCCATTGTCTGAATAGACATGAAGCGGTTTGCCTCGACGAGCTACAAACCGGCGAAAAGCCATTAAGAAGGTTTCAGTAGAAAGGTCAGCAACCAATTCAAGGTGCACTGCTTTTGTGACAAAACAAACGAATAGACAAAGGTAGGACTTCACTAGTTTAGAACTACGTCCCTTGCGATCCTTTATCATGAACGGTCCACCATAATCGATACCAGTCGTATGAAATGGGGGCGATGATTGAATACGAGAGGCTGGCAGATCTCCCATAATGGGTTCGGTTAGCTTAGGAGAAAATCTAAAACACCGCAAGCATTGATGAACCACTTGTTTGACTATATTTTTGCCAGAGGTAACCCAATATCGTTCTCTGAGATTAGATAACAGCATTTGAGGTCCGGCATGGAGAAGCCGAAGATGCTCATGTGAAACTAGGAGTTTGGCGAATGGATGTTTGCCAGAAATCACTAGAGGAAACTTCTTGTCAAAAGGTAATTGAGAGTTGTGGAGTCTACCACCAACTCTTAGCAGTCCCTTGGAATCCAGAAAGGGATTCAAGAATATCAAAGTAGAAGATTGTTTCACAGGCTTGTTCTGTGACAACAGCTTAAATTCGTCAGGAAATGACTCGCGTTGTGAAACCTTTGCAAGCCTTACAAGGGATGATTGCAATTCATCTGTCGAAAGGGGCCCAGAAAGACGATCAGCTTTAGGGGTCCGCGCATTGTTATAAAAACGAAAGCAATAAGCTGTAACTCGTTGTAATCGAGCCAAACTTGAATACTGATTAAACGGAAATGGTTTAACAGAGGTTACAGAAAAACTCTGAACTTCTTTTTTGAATTCTGGAAGCTCAGCAAGAACATGTCTGGAAGTAGGCCAAGATGCCTCACCTTCGCTTAGCCAGGCGGGACCATGCCACCAAAGGCTTAATTCTTTTAAGACTAAAGGAGGGATTCTCCTAGTGAGAAGATCAGCAGGATTCGAAGCGGTAGGAACATGCCTCCACGTGGCATCAGAAGTGAGTTGCTGAACATCTGCAACTCTGTTACACACAAAAGTTTTAAGAAGATTCGGACTGGTCTTCAACCATCCCAGCACTATTGTTGAATCTGTCCACAAACCAATTCTAGATATGGGCAAATCAAGTGCCTTTATGACTTGCACGGAAAGTTTACTTAGAAGAACAGCTCCGCAGAGCTCGAGCTTCGGAATTGTCAAGGGCTTTAAAGGGGCTACCTTGGCCTTGGAACAGAGAAGGTGAACTTGTACTTCCCCTTCCTGATTCTTGGAACGGAGGTATATCGACGAACCGTAACCATTGTTGGAGGCGTCGCAGAAACCATGGAATTTTATCTCAACCACGCGCCGACAGAGGACGTGACGAGTAATTGCTAAATCATTGAGCATGAGAAGATCACGCCGATACGTAACCCATTTTTCTTGTATGGCGGTGGAAACGGGTTCATCCCAATTCAACTTTTCCATCTAAAGTTGTTGCAAAAGAACCTTGGCACCCATGGTGCATGGACTTAGCAGACCCAGCGGGTCAAATATCTGCGATATTTCAGACAAGATGCTACGCTTGGTAGCTTTACTACTTGTAGAATTTGAAATATTGAACATCAGATGATCGCTTTTGCAGGACCAAATCAAACCAAGGGTGCTTGTGTGCTCATGTGCACTGAAATCAAGAACACCCGGATGCAAATCGGAATCTGGGATTCCATCGAGAACTTCTGGAGAATTAGAAATCCACTTTCTAAGTTTGAAGCAGCCTGAATCAAGAATCTGATTCAAGTTTGAACAGAGAGTACGCGCTTTCTCAGGAGTGTCGGCGCCTGTCAGAAGGTCGTCGACGTAGAAGTCCTCCTTTATAATTCGAGAGACTTCGGGATTTGAAGCTGCACATTCGATGCCCAATTGGGTCAAACATCGAATGGCAAGAAAAGACGCTGAAGCGGTGCCATACGTAACTGTATTCAGATCGTATGACAGAAGAGGCTCAGTTGGAGAGGATCGCCACAGGATTCTCTGAAGGGGCCTATGGTTAGGATTCACCAGAACCTGACGATACATCTTCTCGATGTCGGCTGATATAGCGAACAAATGCTTGCGAAAGCTAACACGAATTGAAAATAAGTCTTGTTGCATGGTTGGGCCAACCATCTGAATACTGTTCAGAGATTGCCCGGAAGTGGTTGATTGGGAACCATTGAACACAACTCGGAGTTTAGTTGTCAGGCTTTCCTCTTTTAAGACTCCGTGGTGGGGTAGATAATAGGATATCTCGTTTAAATTAGGGTTTGCAACGGACATATGACCTAATTCATAATATTCATTCATGAAATTCGAATAGCGATTGGACAAGTCAGGGTTCGCTTGTAACCGCTTCTGTAATGATAAGAATCTTTTCTGAGCGATTTGGAATGAATCACCCAATACCTCTACAGGTTTCTTGAAAGGGACAGAGACAACGAATCGACCATTCGCTTCTCGTTGAGTATTTTGCACGAAATGTGCCTCACAGGCGTTCTCTTCATTTGTGCGGACCTTTTCCTCTGAGTAATGTTCGAGTTGCCAAAACCTAACAATGGGATCAGAAGCATCCTCGATCGTGCCAAGATTGCACTGTACAGGGTACGCAGAAGGGGGACCTGTAGGGCCAGAAACAATCCAGCCAAAACGAGTTTTTTGGAGGATGGGAAGATTTGGGCCTAGACCAATTTGTCCAATACAAAGGAGCTGCCAGAAAATGGGCGAACCAATCAGAATGTCGATGGTGCCCGGTTGGTCATAGGACAGATCTGATAACTTGATGTTATCAGGAACCTTGAAACTGTTTCGCTGGACGCGAATACTTGGGGTTGTACCTGTAATCTCAGAGAACAAGACAGGATAGGCCAATACTGTATGAGGTGTGAGGGGCTTGCAGCTTGATATCACACCTAGCTTTGATTTGAGAAGTAGCTTTACTTAAACCAGAAACTGTAACGTTGACTTAGCGAATTGGAAGCTTCAACCTTTTACACAAATCTGAACGTATGAAGTTCGATTGGGAACCGGAATCCAGTAGGATTCGCACAACATGAGGCGTACCATCATCAGCGATGAGTTTAGCGGTAGCCGTAGGTAAGAGTACCTGCAAAGCATTCGAACAGAATGCAGAAATCGATTGATTTACTTCAACAAGGGTTTCTGCCGACACCGCAGATCCTGGTTGACTAGAAGAAGCATTTTGAGGTTTATCCTCATGAAGAAGGGTGTTGTACCTTGATTTGCACTTTCTACACGTATATTTGGAGCTACAGCGGCTCGAAAGGTGACCCTGAGTTAGGCAATTAAAGCATACACGGAGCTCTTTTGCCTTTGAATTTCTGCCAAGAGAAGACAGCTTGACAAACTTATCGCATTTGTACAAGGGATGAGACCCTTTACAAAATGGACACGAAGGGGTACCTGACACAAATGATTTCGAATGTACCTAGGAAGACTTTTCGGGTACAAGCTTAATATTTTTTACTTCGAGAGTTTCTAGAAGATTTGCTGTGTTTTGCAGAAATTCCTTGAACTCGTCAAGATTAGGCAGGTCAGAACTTGACCGGTTTCTAAGGACCTCCCATTCACGGAATGTAGTGGGGTCCAGTTTTTTAGAAACGGCATAAACGATAACAACATCAAGAAGCTCGCTTTCGGTAGCTAATGATTTGATTGCTGTAAAATGTTTGAATAACATATCGCTAATCGTACGTAATTTAGTTGCAGATTCCTTACTGCACGATTCAAGTTCGAAAATAGCATTGAGGTGGTTATGAATCAGAATTTTTGGATCATTGTAACGATTACACAATGCATCCCAAGTAGAGTATAATTACTCGCAGTAAACTCTAAACTTTTTATAATTTGGCTTGCATCACCCTGTAAACTAGCCTTTAAGTAATGCAGCTTTTGAATATTAGTCAGCGTTTGATTCTCATGAATTAAACTAATAAAAATCTCACGAAATTCCAACCACTCTGACACGTTTCCTGAGTATTTAGGAATTGAGATGGTAGGAAGGCGTACAGCTCGAGTATTGCAATGCGAGCTGCAGCTTGAATGCGCTGATCTCACACTACCATTAGAAGATCCAAAATGATCTGGTGCAACATCATACTGTTTGTTGTATTCATTAATCAAATATTTAGCTTGTGAGATTGCAAAATAATAAGAGTCTTCAAATTCTACTTGATGCTGGATTTCAGGTTCTGCATCCTTACTGTTTTCTAAAATTTGCTCATGAACCGCATAATATTCTGATAACAAGGTGGCTGTATCATTCAATCTTTCTTGCAATTGAATAATCTGAGAGCTAGATAAGAATTGATCTTCATCATGAATTGTTTGCAAAGATTGCACGTAATTTGCGAAACGCGTAACCTTGCCTTTGATAGAGCCTCGTGCTCTTACAATCGGATCCATAATTGTTGAAATTAAAACAATTTAACAGATAGACCCAACTTTCGTACGCCACTGGTACGGAATTTTGTTTACAGCGCAAAGACAGCCCTGATAACGACGCGAAATTAACTTGGCGCTACGACGCAAAGACGGCCCTGGTACAACGCGAGATTAACTTGTGAATAATTCGACTGCAATTTGAAAAATGCAGGGGATACTGTACTCGCGAACAAGCGAAACAACTTGGCATTTTACGCAATTAAAATGTTTATATGACTCATAAACCATTTGTTTACACACTAATACGCAGATTAAGTTAAGCACATGCAGACACAGATGATAGAAAACCAAATTCATGCATAGGAAATCGCAAAAAAAGGAAATTAGGCTTAGATTGATATTGGTGTATGTGCCGCCTTTTTCGTTACTGTGGTTTGAACTGCCGTCGAGCTTCCGCGCCGGCAGCTGGCTACACACCTGCAAGTTGTGACTCGGCGGCTGGCTTTCTCGCTTCCACGTTCCGCACCGCATATGCTCTCTTCCTTCCTCTCGTTAGGGTTGAATGTAACTGCGTGTTGTACTTGCCTTGTTGCCTTGTTGACCAATTTGGGCTGCTAATCCGGGCCGATGGACCATGCGGCTCGAAGGAACAATGTGGGGGAGCTTCCCAGTTTTCCGTTATGTTAGAAATTTCTGGTTGCGAGCTCGAATTGAACTGTAGTGGACTGTATGGATTTATTCTTCACTAAATTATACACTCTTTGAAAGCAATAAATTAACACACAAACATTTGAACATTTAAACAAAGAATTAGCGTTTCTCGGAGTAGACTGCTCACGTCCAGTCTCGTTGACTGACGGAGGGTAAGTGGCGAGGGCAGGCGCTCTCCAAGAAGTGCTGAAATGCGCATAGTACAATGCACAACTGCAAGCGAGGCGGCAAATTTTATGAAACACTTAACAATAACATTGAAGAGCAATGAACCTTGTCTTAGCCCTGTTGTTATCGAGATTGATTTTGTTAAGTTATTATTTACTTTGATTTTTGCGAAGTTTTTAAAGTTTATGACTTCCTGGTGTCTCTTTTTCATCTAGTATATTGATGACGTCATTTAGTTTATTTCGGTCAGACGCTTTCGCCAAATCTATAAAGCATAGGTAATTACGAGTTTAATTAGGTTTGCGGAAGGTTTGAAATTAGATAATAGAAATGGCAACATCTGTGCTACAACCACAATCCATTGGGTTCATTCAGACGACGCAACCGTTGAGTGGACGCTGATAAAGCGCTCAGTTTGAGCGATGTAGGTTTGCTGAATGGTCTTTTACAATTTACGTTGAGCTAACTGTCAAAGTTGTTTATTTTAACCTATAAATACAGCTGAATGTTTTGTTTCTGTGTTAAGAGTTACAAATCAACTATAATACGTGAAATAAATAATGTATTTACATTTTTATTCGAATTTCCAAGTAAACCAATCTATTATGAGCGATGATACTATCAATAACAAATTAAAGTGTAATATCTTTATATTTTGGTCAAACGAAGGAGTAAACATTATTTGATGAGATTAGTAAGATAAATTAAAGAGTAAATAGTGTAGTAGGAAAGTAGGTAATTATGTAGATACTTCTTTTCAGCCTGTTTGCGCCCAGTATTGAGCATAGGCCTCCCTTTTGGCTCTCCAGTTTTCCCGGTTTTGTGCTGCCTTCGTCCATCTTAGCCCTGCGATCTTCTTTATATCATCATACCAGCTGTTACGCTCATTTTGACATTTTCCTACTTGTTAATTGAAATAATTAGTCAGATTTGGCAATTTACTTTTATTCTCTAAATATACAGTACTTTATCCATAGTTAGGCAACCCAAATACCTTCAGCCTCAATTTTGAATTAAAAGGAACACTTTGTTATCAGTTCTGCACATACACTCTGCACCTATAGTTTTTCTTCCTTTTTTCGAATTTGACTTTGACATTGATAACCTGGGATCGTGAACTGCTCTGGCGAATTTGCATTCCATTCTTTTCCATTGCTTCGATCGTTGAAGTTAGTGCCCTGGGAACCTTTTGCTCCTCTGGCTTTGGTTATAGCCGTCCTCGTCGTTTTGAGGGATTTTTGGAGGCAAGGCGCCCCTTTGGAACGTTCTGGAAGCCGTTGGGAGTTGCTGCCAGCGTTCGTTCGCTTTTGTTGCGGTTTTGAAATGGGCTCTTCTCGATCGAATGGAGCGTTAGGCTGTTCGTCACCATTCGCAGCCAACTATTCTACGCCAAGGAAATGCGTTAATTAGTTATACGCCATGGAAATGCGTTTTTAAACGCCATGGAATTGAGTTTTATTACCTGGATTGGTCCTGTTCGTCGTCGTGCATTTGGTTTTGCCTGGATCATGCGGTGCTCCACGAGCCGGCTGGCCGCTCGCCTCTGCGGCCTGGATTTGCGGTCGTTCCCTCTGCGAGCGCTGCCCAACGCACCTGGACTCTTGCATCTCTTCCAACAGCTCGGCCTCCACGTGCCGTATGCATCTGAGGTTTTGTAACGTTTTAATTTGTATCGTTCGTTTATTTGAATTACTTTTGAACTGTTTAGTATGACCTTCCGAACTGCTATTTTAGAGTTTTTGTGCATATCGATTTTTGGTGTTAATTTGAGCTACTAGATATGATATTGATTAGTTTACTTACCTCTGTGCATAGCAGCCATGTGTAATTTTGTTATGATTTGGCTTTGAGGCTGCTTCTGTAATCACTGTAGTTTTTTTTGACGTCGCGTATTGCATTAACCTTGTTGTTTATTTAAGATCACTTGCTAGAGCTAAATTTTTTTTGGCGGTGGCAAAACTGCTACCAACGGGATTTTTGTTGAGATTATGTAGCCTCCCGTTTTTGATTTTGTGATAAACTAGTTCTCGGCTAGAATACCCGCAAGCAGTTCTTAGTACGTCAGGATATACTTTATGACTTTCCTTTAGGAACTAGCAAACCCCTGTGAGATCTCATAACGTGCTGGAACCACCCCATCTAAATTTTGTGTATCTTAAAGTTAATTTTTAGGCCAACCTTCGGGGTTAGATGTTGGCATTGCATATTTTGCTTGCGTTATTCGCACCCTTGATTTTGTACTCCGCTTCACGGGGATTTTTAGTCTATTTAAAGCTTTCTTAGTTTATTTTATTGGGTTAATGTAGTCATGCTTCGTGTCGTGTCGTTTTCCGCTTCACGGTGAACGTCATTGGTAATTTATCTAGTCATGTTTTGAGTATATTGCTTCGATATAAGTTTTGAGGTACCTAGTTGTTACGCCCTTCAGGCTAATTTCGCAGTTCGGACACCTCGAGTTGGATTCTTAGGTCAATTGTTTTATGTACTTGTAACCATTAGTCGTATTATTATTTCTGGTGTTAATTGTGATAATTTACTGTGATTTTGGATCTATACTTTTATGTTGGATATGCACTATAGTACCTACCAATATTAATAAAGCTGTGATATTCTGATTGGTCGATGCTTTGATTTTGTTTAACTTGTTGGTTTTTATCTTCGACCTTGTGTAAGGTCCGACACAAGGAATTGGATCTGAGTCTAGGACCTGGCGCCCATTCTCTTCGTATTTCGTATAGTGTTCTTTTCAGCATAGTTGGAACCCTGCGACCCTCGCGGCGAGTTAGCCCAATTAGGCCGATAGTTACCAGCCGGCAAAATATCAAATATAACTTTCGCCAAAAGGTAAGGCCGACCCTCTATCTTCCCTGACAAGAAGATCTTGGCGCCCAACGTGGGGCTCGATAGGGCTCGTGTAGTACCCTGTCTACGTTGTGGTTAGGTGGTACTATAGTGCATTGTTAGTAGGTTGGGATGTATTGATTTCGGATGTTGTTTCATGATTGACTTCTAGTTATAGAATTGGTTATTGGTGTGTTTCGATGGATGAATCTTTTTGATGATTTGTATTTTAATTGGCTGCGTGTTTGCGAATTTTATTGAGTATTTGTTGACTCAGTTTGCTTGAGTTTTTTTTGTGTTTTCTATGTGTAGTTTGTTTTCTTGCTTCTTCCTTTGGAGTGATGATTAGGATTATGGAGTGTGATTGGTGCGTTTGAGGGGTACACTTTTGTGGATTTTTAGGCTCTTCAAACCATCTTTCTAGTGTGGATTGGTTTAGCTCTTCTTTGATTGGTTCTTCTCTTTATTCTTCGGATTGTCTGCTAGTTGTTCGGTGGCGATGCGTTTTGGGAGATTTGCTTCGGCACATTTGGATAATCTCCCGAACCTCTTTGGATTGCTTTGGAGTAGTTCTTCTTTGATTGGTTTTCTTCTTTGTGTGGATTGATGATAGGTTAGTTATTCGGTGGCGATGTGTCTGGGAGATTTGCTTCGGCGATTTGGATAATCTCTCCAGCCATCTTTGGGATAGATTGGTATAGTGATTGGTTGGCTTGATTTTATTTCTTTTCGGATTTCTTTTGTCCTCTTTCTTGGTGAGGTTTGAGTCAGCTTGGTGGATGCTTGTAGGGTGCTCTTTGGATATTTTGGGATTTTTGAGGTATAGCTGATGATGCCTATTGCCGTCAGTTATACGTTTTGGTGTGTTTGGTCGATTGTTGTTAGGGTATCCTTTCGCTTAGGCGGATTTCAATCCCCAAGTGAAACTCACTCCCTGCCTTTGGGCACGCTTTATGACTGAGAACGGTTTCTTTTGCCCTCTTTTAGGGCCTCAGTGTTGTCTGGATTCGTGGAACCCGACTCTTTTGTTGAGCCTCTGTCCTTTTCGGTTGTGCGTTTGGGAGTGTCTGGTTTTTGAGGACGGTTTCGTTCGCTCTTCTAGGGCATCGACTTTGTCGGATTTATTGGGACCTGAATCTTTCTCCAAGGCATTGTCCCTCTCGCTAACCTTGTCTCTTGTGTGTGTGGTCTCGTCTACGTTTTTTTGGGTAGGATGGCTGGGTGACGTCGGTCGGTTCACTAGGTTTCAATTCCTCTTTTCTTTTTCTAGAATTGGAATCCTGACATTAACAACTAGTCCCTTCATTTCTCTCATCTTTCTCCTTCTCTTCTGTTGTTTTTTTTTTGTTCATTGGAAAGGGATGTTCCCTCATATAGTTGTGTTCGTCTTCTTTGATATTTTGAATTTTTGGATATTTTGCTCTGTCTTTGGTAATTTGGAGATAGTTTCAGTGTTGTAGGTCGATCCTGGGCCTAAGCACTTATCCCTAGCTGTGGTTAGTTTTCCTTTCCCTCCCTTCTTCTGTGTCGTTCGCTTTCCTGTCTCCCACTCCGAATTTTTCTGAGGTGTTTGCGTTTTAGGTGGATTATCGTTGCAATCTGACGTAACCTTCCCTTCCACCGGCGCAGCTCACGTCATCTTGCAGCGACGGAAGAGGTTGGTGTCTCGTTGTCTTCGATGGTGTGCTTGGACTCTTACATCCTCTCTTCTTAGCTAACTTTAAGTCCTCTGTTTCATTTCCCTGTATTTTCTCTTGGCAGGCATCGTTTTTTTTAGACGTTTTGTTTGGATGGTCTTTGTATGGTCAGGTAAATCCGAAGGGATTTACCCTCCCTTTTGTGGGGGGAGAATTTGTTACGCTCATTTTGACATTTTCCTACTTGTTAATTGAAATAATTAGTCAGATTTGGCAATTTACTTTTATTCTCTAAATATACAGTACTTTATCCATAGTTAGGCAACCCAAATACCTTCAGCCTCAATTTTGAATTAAAAGGAACACTTTGTTATCAGTTCTGCACATACACTCTGCACCTATAGTTTTTCTTCCTTTTTTCGAATTTGACTTTGACATTGATAACCTGGGATCGTGAACTGCTCTGGCGAATTTGCATTCCATTCTTTTCCATTGCTTCGATCGTTGAAGTTAGTGCCCTGGGAACCTTTTGCTCCTCTGGCTTTGGTTATAGCCGTCCTCGTCGTTTTGAGGGATTTTTGGAGGCAAGGCGCCCCTTTGGAACGTTCTGGAAGCCGTTGGGAGTTGCTGCCAGCGTTCGTTCGCTTTTGTTGCGGTTTTGAAATGGGCTCTTCTCGATCGAATGGAGCGTTAGGCTGTTCGTCACCATTCGCAGCCAACTATTCTACGCCAAGGAAATGCGTTAATTAGTTATACGCCATGGAAATGCGTTTTTAAACGCCATGGAATTGAGTTTTATTACCTGGATTGGTCCTGTTTGTCGTCGTGCATTTGGTTTTGCCTGGATCATGCGGTGCTCCACGAGCCGGCTGGCCGCTCGCCTCTGCGGCCTGGATTTGCGGTCGTTCCCTCTGCGAGCGCTGCCCAACGCACCTGGACTCTTGCATCTCTTCCAACAGCTCGGCCTCCACGTGCCGTATGCATCTGAGGTTTTGTAACGTTTTAATTTGTATCGTTCGTTTATTTGAATTACTTTTGAACTGTTTAGTATGACCTTCCGAACTGCTATTTTAGAGTTTTTGTGCATATCGATTTTTGGTGTTAATTTGAGCTACTAGATATGATATTGATTAGTTTACTTACCTCTGTGCATAGCAGCCATGTGTAATTTTGTTATGATTTGGCTTTGAGGCTGCTTCTGTAATCACTGTAGTTTTTTTTGACGTCGCGTATTGCATTAACCTTGTTGTTTATTTAAGATCACTTGCTAGAGCTAAATTTTTTTTGGCGGTGGCAAAACTGCTACCAACGGGATTTTTGTTGAGATTATGTAGCCTCCCGTTTTTGATTTTGTGATAAACTAGTTCTCGGCTAGAATACCCGCAAGCAGTTGTTAGTACGTCAGGATATACTTTATGACTTTCCTTTAGGAACTAGCAAACCCCTGTGAGATCTCATAACGTGCTGGAACCACCCCATCTAAATTTTGTGTATCTTAAAGTTAATTTTTAGGCCAACCTTCGGGGTTAGATGTTGGCATTGCATATTTTGCTTGCGTTATTCGCACCCTTGATTTTGTACTCCGCTTCACGGGGATTTTTAGTCTATTTAAAGCTTTCTTAGTTTATTTTATTGGGTTAATGTAGTCATGCTTCGTGTCGTGTCGTTTTCCGCTTCACGGTGAACGTCATTGGTAATTTATCTAGTCATGTTTTGAGTATATTGCTTCGATATAAGTTTTGAGGTACCTAGTTGTTACGCCCTTCAGGCTAATTTCGCAGTTCGGACACCTCGAGTTGGATTCTTAGGTCAATTGTTTTATGTACTTGTAACCATTAGTCGTATTATTATTTCTGGTGTTAATTGTGATAATTTACTGTGATTTTGGATCTATACTTTTATGTTGGATATGCACTATAGTACCTACCAATATTAATAAAGCTGTGATATTCTGATTGGTCGATGCTTTGATTTTGTTTAACTTGCTGGTTTTTATCTTCGACCTTGTGTAAGGTCCGACACAAGGAATTGGATCTGAGTCTAGGACCTGGCGCCCATTCTCTTCGTATTTCGTATAGTGTTCTTTTCAGCATAGTTGGAACCCTGCGACCCTCGCGGCGAGTTAGCCCAATTAGGCCGATAGTTACCAGCCGGCAAAATATCAAATATAACTTTCGCCAAAAGGTAAGGCCGACCCTCTATCTTCCCTGACACAGCGTGCGTTTGGTTTTCTTCTTGTTCTGTTGCCTGCCCATGATCTCCATCGTATGATTTTCGCATTCCATCTATTGTCCGTTAGCCGTGCCACATGACCCGCAAAATCCCACTTCAGCTTTGTGACTCTGTTTATAATGTCTATCACCTTGGTTCTCTGGCGTATCCATGTGTTCCTCTTGTTATCTCTCAGAGTTACATCAATCATCGCCCTCTCCATGGCTCTCTGTGTAACGCTCAGTTTGTTGGTTATTTGTTCGGTGAGTGTCCATGTCTGTCCACCATACGTCAACATCGGGAGCACGCATTGATCAAATATTTTAGTCTTTACATATTGAGGTATTTTTCTATTTTTTAGGATCCTTTCTAATTTGCTGAACGCAGCTCAGCCTAGCCGTCTTCTTCTTTCTGTTTCTATGTCTTTGTTTCCTTTTCCCATTTGTATTGCTTCTCCCATATTGTTCTACGTTGTCTATTTTTACTTTGTTTATAGATATTACTGTTCCTGTAGATACTATCTAACAATAATTACCTAATAATTGTTAGGCTATCAGCACGTCCAGTGTTGTTGTAGACATAACAATTCGAAGGAAGGGTTACATCAGCAACGGGTGACGATATCCCGCAGGAAGCTGGACACTGGACAGTTACATTTTAGCCACCGTCCTGATTGTTATATTAATCTGTTAACTGTTATGGAAGTTGAATAAGTTGTAATAAGGCCAATAAACGATAAATATTTATTTTCGGGGCAGTTTTCTTACATAATCTATAATATAATTTTCCTTAATGTGTGTTTGTCTGTGTGTCTGTGTTAAGGTCTTAAACTGACTTTACGACACCGCACCGGCTCATACAATAACGAAACGGCCGGCGCGGGCCGTAACTGACGAAATCGGGACGAAATATCTCGTAGGCCCCTACCCACGCCACAACAAGTTAGGCCGAGCTAGACTTTCAGTGGAGATGGGCGGGTTCTTTAACGAGATTATCTGAGGGTAACGGCCAGAGGGTCGGTAACTAACGGTAAAATAATGAGGGCGCCACCAAGCCTGTCTTAACCCGACTAACCGGGCCTGGGCTGCTAGACGGGAGCGAAGTATTCAAGATACTCCGTCGATAAGAATTCTCATGAGCTGCAAGCTCAAATAACAATTTCGTGATCGCAAATACTGCAATGGTAATATTGGGACTCTTTGGGCCGAGACTGCGCAACCACCGGACCTACCTGCACGCTCTGATCTCTCACGTCTCGCCGTACACCAATCTTTACACTGTAAAAGGCGCTATCTGAAACAAAGCATGCACAGGTCGAATAGGAATAATACGTCCCTTAATTAAATATGCGTCTATTGGTCGATAACTACATCTGGGCAGCAAATCGTGCCGCCAAGCTTATGTTATTTCTTACGTTAATCACCAGCTGATGGACGCGCTATGCTAGTAAACAACACACTATGGGTGGCCGGCCGCAGTGGGCTCGACACTTTACATATTAGAGTACAGTTTAGAAATACGCACTCCGGAAAAGGGCGCGTTAGTTCGCGATAACAGACGCCGACCTGCAAAGGCAACGGGAGCAGTGTAGCTAGCAGCAAAGCACGACGCCGCACAAATGCGCGACGATTTAATTGAAGGCCTAACTCGTTAGGCAGCGGGGCAGCGTGACTGCAATATTTGACCAGGAAGAGGGGCTAACATAGCCTCACTAAAGCATGCGAATTTGGAATAGTTGCCAGCCCCTGCTACGTCGCCCACGCAGTCGTTGGCTGCGGTTAACACCTGATAAGCAAAGCACAAAGCCCTCGCAAACATAAACAAAGAGCTCGAACAGATTAGGGCGCCCCAGGCTCAACACGGCGAGGCGTTGATTCCATTTATGTATTAATCGGTACAATATAGCGAAGCTCGCGCACCTAACGTTACTGAATTAAAAGTTAGCACAAACGTAACACCAAAACATAGGCGCAGAGTTCTTTAGCTATTTAGGCGATGAAACGCGAAACTCGCGCACATGAACTTACTAGTAGGCTACCAAAGTAGCGTCTTGAAGCATGGTGGCCTCAAACCGGCATTAAAAGCCGCGACAAGCAAGCAAGGGGGCATGCATCCGCCCACACAAAGTTGAGCACAAAAGCACCACCGCTCGCACAAGCGACAGTTAATATGTTTAAATGGTTGTAATTACAAATACCTTAGTCCGTAGACGGTCTATGAGAGTTGCGTGCAGTCAGTTGGTAGAAGGCGGCAGTCTGTGGCAGCTCAATCGCCAAAACACGGCATCTGGGGTAAACGGGCTGGAATCCGCCAAGATGGCGGCGTTAGGACGCTCTCCTGAGAGCACACTTACGGCGGCAAAGAGGCCTACTTCGTCCTGCCTAGAAAGATCCTCGAAAACAGCGAGTTGAAAAGAGAAAGCCCTCTTTCTCATAAACGCAGAACTGGCCCCGTGAAGCCCATCACACACCCACGCTTTGACGTAAAGACTTGCCACTCCCACAATCACACGCGACCTCTTAAAGGCGAACCAGTTTATGGCATATTCGCTGAAACAGCACGGGAAATAGGAAGGCTTTCACAGCAACGGTATTAACAAACAACGGCAATTTACACAACATTCGCTGAAACAGCACGAGACGGGAAAACCAGGCTGGCGTCCCCGCCATTGGCGGGAACACCGCGAAACGGCACACTCTGCGACTTCCTTGATCAACGGCGTGAGCTGAACTGCCCAAGCAAGCAGTGTTACGACCCCTGCAGTGGCGTGAGCCAAAACGGCGTTACCACGTGACTCTCGACAGCCAATGGCGATGCGCTCAATAAAACAAATAAATTCCGGTAACAAAGACAGCCAATGGCGATGCGTCCAATAAAACAAATAAGTGCCGGTGACAAAGATAGCATGAAGCCTCGCAGTCGCCTCAACGGCGTGATTTCTAGAAGGTTTGGAATTCTTGCGAGCGATAACACCCGGCTGCCAAAGTACCAGCAAAGGGGTGCTCCAACTGACGAGAAATACTGCGTTTGGGGCCAAATATGTGCAAAATCATTATTATGGAATTAGGCGATGAAGCCAAATAAGTAACTAAAAGGGTTTAGCATACGGGCACGCTGCCCTAAAGCCTAGGTGGCTAATTAAAATACTAAAATGACCTGACATCTGTGGCACAAAATAAAATCTCGCGTTCCGGCTTCACAGATGTTTATATTTGTTTAGGTTTTGTTTTTCTTATCTTAGCGCTCGGCTCGGAGCTTGACCTTTCGCGTATCCTATTTCACGTGCGCGCCGATTCAAGACTCGCAGCGCGTAGCGCGCGGTTTGCTTGTCTTTATTTAAATTTGTTTTGTGCGGTAAACACGTCCATTTTACTGAGCGGTTTCTGATCAGTGAGCGGTTTTGAAATGCGCTACATAAAATGGCGACCGCTACGACTGAGGGGCTAACTAGCCTATTCTGTAAGCTTTTCGTTAGCTCTCAACGAATCGTTATATCCGAAATTTCGTAAAGTGAGCAAGTTCGTATTCAGTAAACCCACTTCGTTAACAAATTCGTAATAACTTCGGTACGCCGTTCGTTGCGGCTGACGTTCCCGTACGATACTCTTTGCCCTGTCGTTATGAGTTTAACGAATTCGTAAAACGTGTACGCTTGCGTAGTTGGTGATTAGTTGACAGTAAAGTATCAACATAACCTATAAATCGGACAAACAAACGTATTTATAAAGTAATAATTTTAATAGAATTTGACGATAATTTTATACATTTGTTGATGGCTATTGGAGAAGAAGAGTGTGTATACAATTATGTTATTTTATTGCTGTTGTGTTTGATGCAAATTATATTTATAAGTATAATTTTTCAGAGAAAATCTGCATCTTCAAAACTGTTTTCTAAGAGTAAGAGATCAAAGTGATCCTTTTAACCCACCTGAGCAAAATGGTATGCAAATGGTTCTTACCAAAAATGTGTGGCTACAAGTTACTTGTTTAGTTTGAATTAATCAAGTGTTAGCCGATGTATCAATCTCGTTACAAAAGCCACTTATGACCATTTGTTAAATATATGGGTGAAGTTTCCAACCAGCGCAAAAGAGAAACGGAGAACAAAATTGAGATTTTATGGGAAATTTCAATTCAGTGGTGTAATTGACTGCACACATATAGCCATAGTAGCTCCTCCCGCTGAAGACGAATAGTTTTCAGGACGAGTATATATAAATCGAAAAAACTGACAGCTTTAACGTGCAAGCCATATGCGATGCTGACTTAATATTGCTGGCAGTAAATGTGTGGTATCCAGAATCAGTTGACAATGCGACAATATGGCCAACATCCATTATAGACCAGCACTTGCGACAGTTTGTTGAAGGTACATACGTTATTTATAATTTATTAATATCAATAATTTCTCTTGCAACAGCAAGTAAAATTATTTGAAATAAACATTTTATTTAAAGAAGTTTGTATTGTTGCAGGTGAAAGATTGTCATGGTTGTTAGGTGACTCGGGCTACCCCTTGCAACCCTGGCGGTTTACGTGTATTGTTGGTATCTATACCACAGGGTCGCTACAATACAAGATTTATATTAACCGGAAATACAGTGAAAAGATTTATCGGCAAATTTATACTAGTGCAATTGCATTTATATAATACTTATATCGTACTTATAACTATGTACATAATATGATTAAAATATAACTATGCTATGAAGCAATAAAACTTAGTCTTGTCCACGATTTTATTATTGTTGTGTGTAGCGACATCTTTCAAAATCAGATTGATTTCAGCATCAGACTATAACAATCGTGCTTATTAACATATGAAGCAAATAATAAAAAGTGAGGTTAAAATTTAAAAGTTGAACAAATTTAAGTAAAAAGGAATTAAAACATCAATCAGAAATAATTAACCAGTAAACTACATTATACAAATGGTTACATTGATTAAAACACAATAATTAA
>CALNHX010005452.1:0-106652 GCA_940337035.1 Agriotes lineatus
CCTCCATCTTATCAGAATGTTTTGCATAAGCCAAATCGTGCTCACGACACGCTTGATCTAATTTGTTAATTCCGGGATCTCCTCGTGCAATTCTTTTCTCAAGTTTTGTGCCAGGCCCGCAATATTGATATCCTGGTATGTGCAATTCAAAAGGCAATTTATTAATGAGCGTATTGAGTACACCAGCACCTCGTCGGCGATGGACTGATTTGTTGTTTCGACCTCGAACCATTATATAGAACTGAGAACTGATCGATTAGGATCTTAATATATATAGATATGCGTAGCAGTTTTAGTATGAGTTTCCAAGTAGACGTCATGAGGGTAGTTAAACTAAAAAATAGTTTGCCAATAAAAAATCATGATAATCATACTGCATCTCTAAGCAGGAGACACGGACCGTTGTTACCTTCCACAATACGATGTCTTATTCTAGGCCCATCGAATTGCGGTAAAACAAACATCATTATATCGCTAATAAAAGATGTTAATGGAGTACGATTTGAAAATATTTATATATATTCAAAATCGCTGTTTCAAGCAAAGTTTGAATATCTAAGTATGTTGTTTCAATTAATTCCTGAGGTTGGCTACTATACATACAGCGATGGTGTGAACATTGTACCACCCGACCAAGCTAAATCTAACAGCATTTTTATTTTTGATGACATTGCTTGCGACAAACAGGACGTTATGAGAGAATATTTTAGCATGGGTCGACATAAAAATATAGACTGTTTCTATCTTTGTCAAACATATGCATGCATTCCTAAACATCTTATTCGCGATAATGCTAACATGCTGGTGCTGTTTAAGCAGGACGATATGAATTTACAGAAGGTCTACCGAGATCATGTTAATACCGACATGACTTACGAACAATTTAAAGAAATGTGCGCATATTGCTGGAATAGTCATAAACACGGATTTTTGGTAATAGACAAAGATAGTGATTTAAATAATGGGCGCTATCGTTATGAATTTGATTCGTATATATACATTTAACAATTCTGATGTCTATTATTTGATAGAAAGTTGTTGACGTGTGAACTAGTTTGAATCTGTCAGTCTGTCTAACTGGCTGTTTACCTGTTTACCTGTCTAGCTGTCTATCTGTCTAGCTGTCTACCTGTCTAGCTGTCTAGCTGTCTACCTGTCTAGCTGTCTACCTGTCTACCTGTCTACCTGTCTACCTGTCTAGCTGTCTACCTGTCTACCTGTCTACCAGTCTACCTGTCTAGCTGTCTACCTGTCTACCTGTCTACCAGTCTACCTGTCTAGCTGTCTACCTGTCTACCTGTCTATCTGTCTACCTGTCTAGCTGTCTACCTGTCTAGCTGTCTAGCTGTCTAGCTGTCTACCCGTCTACCGCTTACATACTTGCGCCGATAATGAAATCGAATGTAGCGACAGAACTTATTAAAACTAAAAATATTATAAGACAGAAAGTTCGAGCTCTTAAGGAGGGTAAGTTGGTGGAACAACAGCTCTTCGGTAAATTTTTTAAACCTGTTACCGAACAAATGCAAAGTGTTGCAAAAGTGATAAATAAAAAAGAGAATCTCCCATCTTCAAAACTAGAATTATTTACACCAAAACCGGTTGATGAAGTATTGTGCGAAACCGCCGAAGATGATTCTAATACGACTATAGCAAACAAATTTCAACCGTCTACCAACATAGAACCGCAAGCTATAAGTTCTTTCTTAGAACAGTATGATAAACTTCCTAGGAAATATGTAAGCAATTATCTTATAGAAAGACCAAATCTAGGGAGGTATGGAATTAGATATGATTTTGACAAAAACCAATTTTATTTTGGTGGAGATGAGCTAGATATAAAGGGTTCTGATATAATTGTAAAAAATGTTCGCTATGAAGGTACGCCTGGTTTGTACGAATTACTATTTAAAAACGATCCTCAAATAACTCCAACGTCGACAGATAGAGCAAATTATAATGATATCATAAACAGAACAGGTGCGGCGCATAGAAATTTTGATAAAAATGTGCAGAAGGTAGGTTTCAACCAAACGAAATACAAGAAATTTATAAAATCTAACCTGTCATCATCACCCTCGTCTTCATCAGTGCCATTAAGAGCTAAAAAGCGTTCTGGTAAAGGTATGCAGCAAATGTATAAACAAGTTAGCAATAAACCGATGGATTATGTTTACTGGGATGATCCGAACGAGTTAGTCAATCGATTAAAGTTACTGTATGCCTCTCAAGCATCCGGTCACACAAATCATAGAAATGAAATTGTTAGTATAATAGAAGAGTTAAAAGAGGCGGGAATCATTGAATAAAGTCAGTTCGACAATGTCGAGAGATAAGTTCGGTCGTCACATTCAGCACAAAAATCTATACTTTTACGATGACTGTGAATATTTTAATCTTCAGCATAAACGATTAGTCAATCTTGCGCAATCTCTATTGGAAGAGGATTCTGTCAACAAGACCCTCCTTAACAAAGAACTTAATAAGATTATTTATCGACTTTCCAAACACGAAAACTCTGCTAGTACAAATATAGAAATAGCAAATGAAATTATTGCAGACATTCAAGCTGAAATTGATCAACTCTACTTTTCTCTAAAACTAACTAAACCTCCGCCTAAACCTTCAGTTAGTGAAACTGTCTCATTTAGAGAGGTTCAAAATGACCCGGAAGAAAATAAACAGTTCGATTAAGGCTCAAATAGTAGATGAGTTGCATAAGCCTGCACGAATAAATTTTCGAAGGCGTCGTGTAATAGTAAAAGGATTGAATGATCTTCATCAGGCTGATTTAGTAGAAATGATACCATACTCTAAAGTAAATAAAGGTTATCGATATATTTTAGTAATTATAGATGTATTTTCAAAATATGTTTGGTTAGAGCCTATAAAAACCAAAACCTCTAAGGAAGTTACTAGTGCAACTGAAAAAATACTATCTGAAAGCGGTAGAATTCCGAAGAACTTGCAGACAGATCAGGGTAAAGAGTTTTTCAATAAAGATTTTCAAACACTAATGAATAAATATAAAATTAACCATTTCTCAACATTTAGTTCAAAAAAAGCGTGTGTCGTTGAAAGAGTAAATCGTACACTTAAATCTATTATGTGGAAGATGTTTAGTTTGCAAGGTTCATACAAATGGCTTTCTCTATTATCTCAAGTCAGTCACATCTACAATCACAAAAAACATAGTACAATTGGTAAAAGACCGGTTGATGTGAATAAGAGTAATGAGAAGGAAATTCTCAATCAAGCCTATAATCATATAAAAATGACAGATTTAAGTAATGTAAAATTTAAGGTTGGCGATCCTGTGCGAATTAGCAAATATCGAACAATATTTGATAAAGGATATACGCCCAACTGGACTAATGAAATATTCACAATCGATCAAGTTAAATTAACTAATCCTATTACCTATCTACTAAAAGATGCTTCCCATCGGTCTATTCAAGGATGTTTCTACGATCTTGAGCTTCAAAAAGTTAAATATCCAGACATACATCTCGTTGAACGTGTAATAAAACGAAAACGTAACAAAGTATTTGTAAAATGGCTTGGATTTTCAAATCAGCACAATAGCTGGATTGATGCTAAAAATATTGTCTAAATTACCACGTTGTGATGACTCATCACTTAATTTTCATCGGTGCTATATAAACCTGATGTGCTGTAGTATTTTTATCATTCTCCTGCACACGTTCCCTCCAAAAACATGGCAGATTTCAACCAGAAACTTTGCAACTTAAATGAGGTTAAAGAGTGGGGAAATGTACGAGATTTGAAGATTGACGAAAAATATCTAATAACAAATGTGTATCGATGTCCGACTAAATACGGCAATAAAGTGGCGGTGGAATTGGACAACTTCAGATTCATTCTACCAGCACGTTACGATTGCCTAACAGATGCTGACTTGCAACAATTAGGAAAACGTCGCTACAATATCATCTCGGGTGGCAAGTGTGGGAGCAGCACGAAACTTGTCTTCGAGGAAATCGTTCAGACAGAGATGACATCCGTAGCACAATAATTAGCTGATATGTATTTATAATAATTTTTATACATGTATGTTTTAGGTAAATAAATACAAATATATTTACATTGTTGTTTTATTACACCATTGTGCCCGATTACAGGAACATGCCAGGTTGGCCGAGTGGTCTAAGGCGCCAGATTTAAGCTCTGGTTCCCTAAGGGAAGCGTGGGTTCGAACCCCACACCTGGTAATTCTTTTTTGTTTGTCTAACAAACATCAGTACTTGACAAATTTATTTCAAGATCATTTTTGCAGATCAGCACATGTTAATCTCTAGACTCATCAACTGTATTAGCAAAAACTTCCAACTGTGTTGATTTTTCTAAAACAATGGGTTTCTTTGTTTGAATTTTTTGCAGATCAACACATTTTTTTAATCTCCAGACAACAATAGCTTCATTGTTCTCGAATTTCGTGCTGATTTTAAAACAAGGGATGCCATTGTTCAATAACATCCTGCAAGAATAGACTGCGTACTCAGACGATGACTCACATCCGGTCGAGCCTGAGAAAATGTTGATAGCTTCTGATTTACTGATAACATCCTGCATGAATAGACATGTCTGCATCCCAGACGCTCGAGCGTGGGAAAATTTCAAAAACTACACTTTTAACCCAAAAAATTCCCGGAAGTGACCGAGGTCAATGACCCCGACTAGGCCACGCCCACCGGCTAGGCCTGTGACCTTGACCTCGGCCAAAAAATTCCCGGAAGCGACCGAGGTCAATGACCCCGACTAGGCCACGCCCACCGGCTAGGCCTGTGACCTTGACCTCGGCTAGTCCCGTGACCTTGAAAAAAGTTCAAGGTCAAATGTGAGCCAGAATCCCCCTAACTACACTACTCACCTTTACACTCCTCAGCACTTTACCCATGGCAACTGTTACGTCCTTTCCTGTTTTACGTTTTACGGGATAGGCCCACACATACTTCGAGAAGGCATTAATGACTACCAGAATATAACGAAAGCCTTTATTGACTTTTGCATAAGGGATCATTTCTACCAAATCAGCTTGATATAAATCGTTCAAGCCTTTTAGAATAACGCGCCTTCTCTTGAAATGTGTTCGTGCTGGTTTGTGGAGTTCGCCAACTATGGCTTCTTTAAGGTTCATTGTCAACTGTTGCTTTCTACTCTCCTACGGGACATTTAAGCAGCAGTTGCACGTATAACTTATTGTTTATGGATTCGAATTGCAGTTTATCTCCTTGCCGCAATGTCTTACCGACAAGCGTCTCCTGTGGGATGTCGTTGATGTGTGATACTACCAAAGGTCCGCTGACTTGAACACTTATGATCTTGCCGGTTGTTAACGGAAAAATGTACTCGTTCTGTCCGAAAATTTTGGAATATCCGCTTTCATCGAACCCACGCCCCACTAGCAGCAGTGGTACTTCTATATGGAGTTGGTTTACATTTTTCACTTTCATAAAGATACGTTTGGGATGAGAATAATAGCGCGCGCTATGGTAGTGTCTTCCAAATTTGTCTATCGGCATTACTGCTTCGTCGTTGAATGCGTTCTGATCGACATTCCGTCGGCCCTAAGGTTTTGTACCCCTTAGAAGATTATTTTCGCGTCTCGTAAGGCTTCGGTGATACGGACTATCTCATTTGAATGACCCGTGTGTCCAGCTGCCTGAGAAGCTATTAATATACGCAACCGATTCACTAATGAGTTGGGATCCTTCCAAGGAACATATTCCACTTTTTTTCCGTCACTGTTAGTAATCCCTTGCCACGCCGTGGTACCTTTGTCGCTGGTCTGCCGGGAGCTCTTATGGTTGAGGAGGCAGTTAGAGGTCGTACTATTTTCATGTATTTAGACCCTGCGTTACCACTAACTCTTTGCGTGGGGTCGTAGTTTACACGATTTGCGGCGGAACGATCCACTAAATCTAGATATTGCTCTAAATCTGCGTTTTTGTATATATTTGGTTTCTTTTTAAACATCAATTCGTACAATCCTGGAGTGCCTTTGTAGACTATTCTGTTGCCGTTGTCTGTAATAACGATATTTTCACCCTCGAATTTGATTTCTTTATTTCCTATAGCAAACTTATCTCCCTCTATGTCGAATCGGACTCCGTAGTGCAAATCGTACTTGTCCTCAGTATCTCGTATCATTCCTTCCACGTATGTGCGAGCTAACCCTTGAAATTGTTCTAAATATTGACCAAGAACTTCCGGTGCCAGCATTTGTTGGATGGTTTCTCTGGCCGCTTGTACAGGACCTTCTTCTGCTGCCGCCTCAGCAACCTCCGTTTGCAACTGCTCATCGTATTCCTCTACTGGTTCACTCTCGGATAACACATGCGCCTGCAAAAATCGAGGTGTGGAGGTGCGTGATGGCCCCGGTGTAGAGGTGTATGATGGCCCCGGTATGGAAGTGTGTGACGATCCCGGAAGGTTTGTCGCAGAAACTTGGCCTGGAGTGGTTATCGCTCGCGGACGGGGCAAGGTAGAGGGAGTGGATACTCTACGTTTAATTCTTATTGGCAAATAATCCGCTTTTGGTTCGCCCACTGGCACACCTTCTTGCTTTATAATTGTCAGCAATTCGGTGAGCGGCTTGGAAAGAGGTTTAAATTGCTCAGCTAAAATCGATTGGGATTGGGCGATGTCTGCTTTTAAAGCTGCGTATTTACGTCTAACGGATTGTCGGGTTTTGATAAGTTCCCTGGCTAAACGCTTATCCATGTTGCAACTCATTCAGTTGTTGGTAAACTACTACCTTCCCTTGTTTGGCTGCTGTCTATATATTAAAGTAATTGTCGAAACCTTTTCTATATCGTCCCGCGTTGGTTTCGCTTTTATCGATCACTAAAAATCCGTGATCCTCATTCCAACAATAAGAGCACAATGCTTTAAATTTGTCGAATGACATGTCCGTGTTGACATGATCGTCGTAAATGTGCTTCAGATTGGTGTTGTCTTGTTGGAATATGATGACGAGATTTGCATTATCTCTTATGAGCTGCTTAGGAATAGATGAATACGTCTGACATAGATAAAAACAATCTATGTTTCGGTGACGTCCGAAACAAAAATAATCTCGAATTATGCTTTGCGTCTCGCAAGCTACGTCGTCAAAAACTATCACGGAATGTTCTTTTGCTTCCTGGGGTTTGATCACCTCACAATCGTTACTATATTCGAAGAATCCAATGTCTCTCAATGGTTGAAAGGCTGCTCTCAGATAATTATATTTGGGTTGATCGAGTGTTTTCGAATATATATAAAGGTGTGCGAATCGCAACCAGAGCTGGACAAATTACTTTTAAAAAGTAATTAATTACTAATTACTAATTACCGCTCAATGCAGTAATTTAATTACCAGAGATTCAATTACTCACAGGAAATAATAATTCAATTACCAATTACTTAGTAATTGTAATTGTACAACATCAATTACTTTTTCAATTACTTTCAATAAAAAGTATTGTCATATACGTAGTTTTATTTAGTAGAACCTTTTTGCAAGTTGCAACTATCATTAGTGTTGTATCGATTCGTAATCGTAATCTAAAAATGCTTAATTTTTATGTTATGTTAACTATAGTAACCTACATACTCTTTCACTTTTGAAGGTTTTTTGATAATTAAATCTTGTTGCTACATGCACCGTTCACCAAAACCAAAAGTTTTCAGTTTGTTTTGAAGTAAGATGTAAGTAAATAAATAAATTCAAGGATAATAATTATACAGGGTGTCCCAAAAAAATGCGACACCGATTTGGCATAGATTCTTTAGGTTATAATAAACCGATTAAACCTAATATACCTCAGTACAAAGTCCCTTCAGTAAGAAGGTATAGGAACTTGAAAGTTCAAATGTATATATTTTTTTATATTAGTTTCCACATAGGTTATCACTGAAGTTGAGCTTTTTATCACGATTGCGGCTTTAGTTGCCGAGGCCCGTAGGGCCAAAGCAAATAAACCACATGAGGGATAAAGAGGAACTTCCAGTGCCGTGGGGTGCAATGTTTTTTTAAATCGCGAAATTACAACATTTTAACCAACTTTTGTAGGTTATGTTGACGTCGGTTGACGTTTACCTATCGTCCAGCCGCCTACAAAAAGTCGTAAAACAATGGATTACTTCACTGCCCATTTTCGTATTTTATTTGACGATTTCGACGTTCTACACTGCCGATTTAAAAAAAATGTTTTTTGAATGTGAAGAAATGTCGAATTTGATTTTGGCTACATTTTGTAATTATATTAGAAAAAATAGCACGCTGAATATGTTATAAAAGTAATTTTTCCATGTTCGTAATAAATTCATTCACTCGTTTTGCATCGCTCGCTCGTAAATTAAACGTTGAAAAACTCTCACTTTTCTTAAGTTGTAGAACAATGTACTATTAAATACGCCTAACATAAGGCTGAATGACGAAAATATGTAACTTACCTAAGTATACAGGGTCGAGCATTGAATTTTTAAATTGTTTCAAAGCAAATTTCTATTTAGATTTTGTAGAACACTACGTGGTGATTCAATTGGCGCAACTTGAGTATTTTTTGTTGGCTCAGTTAGAAAATATTTTTTACCCCTATATACGAAAGTAACATTTTTTGTCACCTGTTAGGGGTTTCCCGAAATTATACGTTTGGTTCCCTGGTCGGTTTCCAATGGCAGTGGGAGGGAATATAATACATTGACTACCGTTGCCATTAGAGACGGTAGGCAATGTGATTAATAATAAATCAACTAACCTCCAAGTTTTCATATTTAAATATATTTGAATGCAGCTGAATACAAGAGATTGTCACATCATAAAATGTAAAAGTGTTGAGAATGTATAACTCTGGACTAAAACGTAATTTCCTCCTTTGCATGATTACAATTGATTAGGTACTGTTCTCGCTAACGCTGAAGAATTAAACTACATCCGCGGGAGGGAATGATACGTTTTACTCCCTAGTAATACAAATAGCTATAAAAAAGTATTAGGTAACTTGAAATTTTAAAACAAAATATCAATTTGGTGTTGATCAGGGACTGTTGAAAGTTGACAGGTGACTGATAAACCTAGTTGAAAACCGCTGATTAAAATTAGAATTTGTACAGCAGATACAAAAACTGCTACAAACTATGAAAACTAAGAATGTTTTATCTAACGAGATCGTATCAACAATAAAAGATGTTACCATTCCAACTACTTAAACTTTTTGAAAACAAAAGACAGGTAAATTGACATAATTGAGGATACTTATTCTTTCACAAGTCCAAACACTAACATGTACCTATATTTTACAGATTGTTATAGTAAATGTCCCTTTGTTCTATATTTTAAACCAATGTTTCTGATGAAGCTAACAATAAATTAGCGAAACATAAAAGATATTTTTAAATAAAGATAATTTTAATTATGTGTAATGACAAAAACGACAAAATGTTTTACTTACGTTGTTAAAAAAATTTAAATTAGCTGATTTTATCTCTAAATCTGTAAAATAAATGTTTTTTGTGAGGAAAGTAGAACCTTTTTGGGTAGTCTTATTTCCGATCCAGTGAACGTCTGTTTTATAATTTCACTTAAAAAAATAACCAAACACGAACAACATTTTCAAACGAGCCGGTACTTCACACCATAAAAAAGTAAATTAAGCTTCCAGAATCCAAACTTTATTTGTCGACTTTGCTAAGCTAACTGCTAAGTATTGCAAAGACTGCGGTTTGGATTCGCAGCGATTAATAATGGCAAATACGTGACATAAACATCATTCCTTCTGAAGCGATCTGACGCATAGTATCCGCGATCAGATACCGAGTTAAAAACAAACAATAAATTAGAGTAATTTAATTACACAAAAGTAATTGAGTAATTGAATGTAGTAATTAATTACTTTCAAAAAGTAATTTTCAAGTACTTTTTAACAAAAATGGCAATTCCCAATTACAATTACCGCATTTTGCAAAGTAATTCAATTTCAAGGCAAATACACAAAAAGGAATTTAATTAGTAATTTAATTAAAAAGTAATTAATTACTGCCCAGCTATGATCGCAACCCATTTCGATGCACTAGTAAACTGATCATGAGGTTGGTTTTTCCAGATCCGGATCGACCTATGACCACACATCGTTTACACCCTTTACCCAGTAAAGCGCTGTGCTTTCTGTAAGTCTTGGATATGGAATTTATTGTGTGATTTACTACCGGCAAGGAACACCCTTGCTTCACAACTTTGACGTTTTCAATCGTTTTCGCTCGGAAGGAAACTGCGCTCTACCCGCCGTGCGTTCTCGTTATATTTGTTAATTCCGTTTGAAGAACATATGTCGTGTGTAAGTCTTTTAGATGAAAGCTACTAAGCGTAAACAAACCAGTCATTACCGAAGCGCCAAGCGGAAAGGTCGCGGTTTCCTGAATACCCTTATTGACAAATTACCCTTTGAACTACACATACCAGGGTACAAGTTTTGCGGACCTGGTACCCGACTTAAAAAACGTCTTTCTCGAGGCGATTGAGGAAGGAATCCTCTGGACGAGGCCTGCAAGCAACACGACATCGCATACTCACAATCTAGCGATCTTTCGACACGTCACGCGGCAGATAAAGTTTTAGCAGAGAAAGCTTGGGAACGTGTTAAAGCAAAAGACTCTACTCTTGGGGAAAGAGCTGCAGCCCTTGCTGTTACTGGAATTATGAAAGGAAAGACGAAAGTCGGAATGGGTGTGAAACGGAAGCGTACACGGCGAACGCATTCCAAACGGGTCGGTATCACAGTCCGCTCGCATTCAGGAGGAGCTTTAAAAACAAGGAGGAGGAGGCGGAAGCGGTCAAGAGTACTACCTCTTCCGAAGAGAGGAGGCATATTGCCGCTTGTACCCATACTTGCTGCATTAGGAGCATTGGGATCCCTCGGAGGTGGTGCTGCAGCAGTCGCTAAAGCAGTGGGAGACTCAAAGGCTGCTAAAAAGAATCTTCAGGAAAAGGAGCGACATAACAAAGCTATGGAATCCATTGCTCGCGGAAAAGGGTTATATCTACGACCGTATCAGTCAAAAAACTACCGTTGAAGCTGCCGCGCCGCGCGTTAACCAACATCGATATTACAGACTACGTTAAACGCCTAGAAATTCCACACTTTAGGGGAATATTTATGCGGGATGCCCTGCCTATCAAGATTCGTAAACGAGAATGTGGTGTCACTAACCTGGACGATGATGTAGGACCTGACACGCATTGGACGGCTTACGTAAAAGTGAATACCTTTGTTCTGTATTTCGATAGCATCGGTCGCTTACAACCTCCAACCGAAGTAGTGAAA
Source organism: Agriotes lineatus (assembly GCA_940337035.1). Taxonomy (NCBI): domain Eukaryota; kingdom Metazoa; phylum Arthropoda; class Insecta; order Coleoptera; family Elateridae; genus Agriotes; species Agriotes lineatus. Next base: position 11,328 of record CALNHX010005452.1, read on the forward strand.
TACTTTCGTAGCGATGGTGGCAATAACACGATCACGTATAATTCTAATAGATATCAACGACTCATGTCATACACGTGCGGTCACCTGTGTCTCAAATTCCTATATAACTTTGCGAAACCGCTTTTGTCGGCAGTTTAAGTGTTGCGCTTCATCATGTCTAGTATATTCACTCTGACAGGTGATTCATCAATCCTTACTGCGAATTTTGACCCCCCTATTTTCTTAGACGACGGTAGCGAATATGTTTTGGGGTTGTTAAGTTTCGAAACCTACAATACTATTGCTAACATTAGACCTCCCAACAATGAATTTCATCTCGTCGGACTACCTCATATTACTATACCTGAGGGTGCATACGAAATTACGGACATTGCCGACTTTCTGCATAACCAACTTGAGTCTAGCGGAAGTAATGGGCGGGTGCTGCTACGCGGAAACAACAGCACCTTAAAAACCGAAATAAAATCGAACGTTCCAATCGACTTTACATGTGACAATACTATCCGAGACATGTTGGGATTTGACAGCAAAATTTATGATGCGAATATGTGGCATGCAGGTGAACATGTTACGAAAATTTTGAACATTAACTCCATCCTTATCCACTGCAATATCTCTGTCGGTTCCTATAAAAATGGTAAGCCTGGCCACATCGTTCATCAATTCTTCCCCATAGTGCCGCCTGGGTACAAAATAGTGGAAACACCTAACCCTGTCATTTACCTACCGATCAGCACGAGATAGATCACTAACCTAACTGTTAAAATACTGGACCAGACTGATACCCCCGTCAGTTTTAGTAAGGAAACCGTCACGGTAACATTGCATTTAAAGAAGTTATAATGGGTTTTCGATTCAACCTTTCACCCTACCATGTCCAACCCAGTTCGTATAAGAGACGTTGTCCACAGCCTTGTAAAATCAGTTTAGCTTCGTCCGCCAAGCAGTTAACAAAGGCAAACAGAGACTTCTTGCGATCGTTGGGTTTTAAAGTGCTGTCATGAGTATTCTAAATATTGGGGAACGTGTCCTCGTCGACAACTCCATCGTTAGCAATCAGTTGCACACCCATCAACCGTATACAAACCGTTTCGACTGTAACGATAAAATTCGAATTCCAATTCCTGAAGATATGTCAACTCTACCAGGTTTGAGCTATCTATACATAGAGGGAAAATTACGGAAAGCAACCGGTGAAGTTACGACGGCTAAATTTCTTAACAATGGGTTTGCTCACTTATTTAGCGAAACCCGATACGAAATCAATGGTGTCGTTGTCGATTCTGTTACCAAACCTGGTATTACATCTACTCTTAAGGGATATGTGTCCTATACTTCTGATGATGTGAAAAAGCTTCAAAATGCTGGCTGGTTGTACGCCCCCAATACTCACATTACCGATGCACAGGGCAACTTCAGTGCCTGCATACCTTTGAGAATGCTGTTAGGTTTTGCAGAAGATTATGGAAAAGTTATACTTAACATCCGACAAGAACTTGTCCTGATTCTCAGCAATACCGATGCCGACGCTGTATTTAGTGCTACCGTAGCGGAGACGGCTAAAGTTACGATTGACAAGCTGTATTGGAAAGTTCCACATGTCACTCCAGGTCTTGCTCAAGAATTATCTCTAACCAAATACATTGACAAAAATATCGACACGCAAGTAGCGTTTCGCAGCTGGCAACTTCATATCATACCAGGCGTTAATGCCGTGACTCAACATTCTCATGCCATTGCAACAACCACCAAATTGCAAACCCCCAGATACGTCATCGTAGGTTTTCAGACGGAACTTTCGGGGCTCATCTCTAAGGACAATAGCCATTTCGACAAAATTAATCTTACGAATTTCCGAGTTTATCTCAACACCGAACGTTTCCCCTACGATAATTTACATAACAATTATGGCCTCAATCATTACGCCACGTTATACGATATGTACTCCAAGTTTCAATCATCCTATTATAACAAGACCGACGAGCCTTGGTTCACGCCCAATGAGTTTGCTGACAAATCACCCATTGTTGTGATCGATTGTTCCCATCAAAAAGACTACCTCCATGCAAACGCTGTCGTTTTTCGAGTTGAATTTGAAACTTCCGCTAACGTGCCAGCCAACACAACCGCATATTGTTTCGTTCTTCACGATCGGGTTTTTACTTATAACGCGTTGTCAAAAGCAGTTAAACAACTGTAATTTCTCAAAACCACTTAAGTTGCACCTCGCCTTTTAACGTAACTGGATCGTGCTCCCACCACTTAATACGATGAAGCTCATTATCGACATTCAAGGCTTCAAGACGTCGGATAAGCACTTCAGCCCAAAAGAGTTAGCCTCCTACGACGGTACCTCAGTATCACACTACGTCTTAAAATCACCGTTTCCGTTCACCGCCTTACCATCTCATTTACAACAACAAGCCCAGTGGGTAATGACTAATCACCATTGCATCGATTGGAATGAGGGATTTACTCCAGCATACATGTTTCCTGCAATTTTGCGACGTCTTCTGCACGGTGCCACCGAAGTATATGTGAAAGGTCGAGAAAAAGCAGTTTTTCTACGCCGCTATACCAATATCCCAATCATCGAAGTTGAAGAACAACCGGCCCTCACCCCATCACAACCCGCTTGTTTATATCATTCTGCTCCAGTTTGTTATTGTGCTTTGTCTAACGTTTACCATATCTATAATCACTATGTAATGGAATAAAACAACTTTTTAATTTTTATTGTGTTTTTATTTGCATACAATATATACAGTGTTACTACATGGGTTAAACACCTACGTACTAGTAGAAAAACGTTCTACATAAATTGTGTGCCTATGTTCTGCGCACAAGACGTCTCGCAGTACTTTAGCCACAGTAAATATCTTGCGTTGGAACCGCAACCTATCCATAGCCTCTCATTGCCACAGTCCTCTCCGAGCTTCTCGATACGCATACGCCCACGTATGCAAATTGTACACCTGATTCTTCGAGTCGTCAAACTGCACGCTCTTCTCCATTTTCCTTCCTCTCTATAAAGTCTTTCACCTCACACATGTGTTCGTCCAGACCGAGACTAGCCATTAAATCTACAAGGAGGCCTTCATTTATGGCTCCGTTTAAAAATAGTCGACCAACAGCAACACCGTTTTTGTACATTTTTTCTTTTTTCTTTAGTTCCTCGTCACTGAACCAACCAAAACCGTATATGGCTTCGTGAGACGCGTCAAACGCCAAATCGTCCAACAAACTCACTAATCGTTTAACCGCACTAGGTACGTCTCTTGCAGTTGGTCGAGCGGCTTCTCTATACCACATCCACATGACTAAGCTTCTAGTTGTTAAATGCGATGTTGCATGCACATTCAACAGATGGGTATCACCATAACTCGTATACGATTTTTTTCACACATTCACGTTCTAATCTCCAATTTTTTAAATACTTCTCGATGGGCTCCATCACATTGTAATCAAACCAATCCCCGTCTGGAAGTGGTACTGTTTTAAAGTCCGGATGTCCATCCAACGTAACGGTAATTTTCATTTGATCGCAACCAAACCATGAAAATAACTCCGAAAATTCCTGGAAATATTTTCCATATTGCTCCCATGTGTCCATGTTACAACCAGACTGTCACGATTTATTCAATAGACTATGATTTATTTTGCTGCTGCACCGTTTTTGTACATTTTCCTTTTTGGTGGGAGGAGGTTCTAGAGTTTGTCCTTGAAAATGCTGCTACCTTGAAAATCACCTTAGCCTTCAACACTGGCCTTAAACTCAAGGACACATTTTTTCGCCGAAGGTCATCGCCGTTTTTCATTAAATAGTTTAAGGACTCGGGTCTAATGGTATGACACCTGGGGAGCCAATCGGTGCATTAAAGGGAATTCTAGACACTGCGCCTCAGGAGATCTGGGTTGGAATCCTAGTCGAGTCAATTTTTTAATAAATAATGATTTATTTAGTAGACAATGAGAATAGCCCATCCACATGACTAAGCTAATACCTGCAGACCAAGTTCTTCTATTTGAACGTCGCACCGAACAATGTTACTACCATACTTTAAAATTTCATACATGGAAACAGTGTTCTCGGTTGTTACCGCCAGGTCTTGCAACACACTCCGTATATTGCTAATGCAGTCCCCAGGCAGGTTTGCAATACCCGTCACTATTTTGGGATAAAATTGCTCAAAGTTCTGCGCTTTTCGAACTGCGAATCGCAATTCCACCAGCCTCTGCAAGTCCCACAGCTCTTCCAACGATTCTTTCGATAAGTAGACTTCACTCTGTCCCACTTCTTCAATTTTTAGTATCTTCTTTTCCTGAAGTTCCAAGAATGTATACTGTTTCCGTGCAGCTACCAGCGGAGACCACTGCTCTTCGGAGGAGGAATAGAAATAATTCGTCAGGATCCCCTGATTTTCAATTAGGGTAGCCCAATCCAACTCCTCGAACTCCACCCAATCGTTTTTGTTTCCTCTTATTTGAATCACTGGGGAAAATCCGGAGTTCGCCCTTAACCCCACACACACGTACTTTGAACTGGAGTTGTTTAACTTGTACGTTGTACTATTCAGAAGCACCGGACATAACTGCACTTTATGGACTCTCGTAGTACTGCTCGCCACCGCAGCTACTTGCCGACCCTTAACTACTTCTATAGCTTTTAACAAGGCTTCCATATCAGCGTTCGAATGCTACTACCCTTGCAGACTCTTCTACGCGCTTTTATTCTCACATTTTCAAGGTTACATGTGGATCCTTGACCTTGAGCAACCGACCTTGAAGTCAAGCTCACAGTAGTACTTTTTTTGGATTAAACAATTATGGGGACCTTGAGTTGAAATTCTACATATAGCATATTTAGCTTGACTGAGACCTCGACCTTGAACGTTGCCTTAGCCTTCCAAGTGGCCTCGACCTTCAAGTTTAGCCTTGACCTTAAAGTTTAGCCTTGCAAAATAGCCTTGACCTTGAACTCAAGGCCAAGTGGTGGGGGGAGGTTCTACAACTGTCCATTCTAACCTACTTGGGTATCTTATTCTTATAACCATCTAGGACCATGAAACCATAATGGGTGATCACATAGTTTGAATGGTTGTAACATCCTTGTGACTAAATCTGCTTAACATGATTCCAGCAACGTTTTCTAATGCGCTCATGTATTGTAGCGTCTCGGTTGGCCATAAAATCTTTCCATTTCTTTGGACTTCCTTTTATCCAGGCCAAGGTGATCATTGAGTCTGTCCAGGCATATACCTCAACGTCACTTATCTCCATGGTTGCGATGGTATTTTTTAATAATTTGGCCAACAGCTCTGCAGCACAATTCCAACTTTAGCAACATCTTTTTCATCTTGAGGGGTGCCACCTTTGATTTTGCTGTTAGTAGTGTCACTGTTGTGGCCCCTGATTGTGAAGATCGTTTCATGTAGATTGACGCTCCATACGCTTTTCTGAAGAATCGCAGAACCCATCTATCTTCATGTGGACGTTCTCTTCATAGTTCGTCGATCTTGGAATGTGCACCTCTTCTACGCTCGGTAGCTTTTGCCTGAATTTTCTCCATTTTTCTGCGATGTCCTTTTGTAAATCAACGTCGCATGAATACTGGCCGATCCATAACTCCTGTATTAATAGTTTGGTCGTTATGATTATTGGTGTCAGTAAGCCTAGCGAATCGAAAATCTGCGCAATTTCCGACAGGATTTTCCTCTTGGTTATCTTGTCTTCTGGCTGCTGCTTGACTTTGTATTGTAGCAGATCGCAAGCTGGTGACCAATGAACTCCCAATGTTTTCCTTGTGTCTTCTCTGTACCCTATTTCGATGTTGATGCTCTTTTCAATATCTGGCAGGTTGGTAGCCTATTTCCTTAATTTGAATCCTCCAGTTTTCAACATCTTGGTTAATTTGCTTTGGATGCTTCATGGTCTTTTTCAGATTTTGGCTCCCATTAGAATATCACAGATGTAGAAGTCTCTCATGGCTATTTGAGACGCCCTTTGGAAGTTTTCTTGTTCATCTTCTGCTAGTTGTTGCAGAGTCTGAATGGTCGGGTAAGGAGCAGCTGTTGTGCGGTAACTCACCGTGGTTAACTGATATTGTTGGAATGGCTCCGTCTACCAAATTTTGTTTTAGTCTTGGCCCTGTGTACATCACCTGGTTCAGGCTTTTTCCAATGGATGTCTTGGATGAAGCATTAAAAACTACCTTTAATTTCGCTGTATTTCTTTATGACAGCTTGGTGAGGAATATAATATCCTCTTCCTGAACCACCATTTTTGTCCACCTTCTTCATGTGTCCTAAGGAGAGATATTCGTTCATGAATTTTTTGTATTCGAACTCCAAGTTCTTATTAGTTTCGAATCGTTTTTCCATTTGCAGCATCCTGGCGACTGCCTTCACTTTTGATTCTCCTAGTTGACTTGGGTCGTTTACCACATATGTTCCAGTTTGTTTGCGACAATGGTTTGCTTCGAATTGTCGTTCACACTCTTGTTCCTCCTGTGAGACCGGTTTCTTCATCAAGACTTCTTCAATCTCCCAAAACTTGCTGAGTTGGTGATCCTCTTCGATGTTAGACACCATACTGACTACTCTCATGTTGGATTGTTTGGTTACTTTTACTGCCCCAGATATGATCCATCCTATTTCCGTATTTTCTGCCATCATTCCTTTTTCCTTCCAGGAGTAAATTTATATAGATCCGCCCCTATGAGGATGTTTATTGGACCTGGCATGTTGTACGTTGGATCGGCTAGTAGGTATTGTTTCCATGCGCCCTTTTCCTTATTGCTTATTGCGTTTCTTGGCAATGTTCCTGTCAATTTTGCCAATATTAGTAGATCCCCGAAAAATCTAAAATTGCTAGAGAATCTAGGTTTCATCTCCACTTCAATTTTTCCTCTGGATTTCCCAGCTTCGTTTCTACCTTGCCCTACAATATCTGCTTGAATTCTTACTCATGGTAATGCCAACATCTGAGCTGCTGCTTCCGTTATAATCGATGCCTATTACCCTGGATCCACCAATGCCCGTAACATATCATAGTATCCTCCGGCTGTTTTCACTTTTATGAACGCCGTGGCTAACAGAACTTTCTTCTCGTTCGGTTGTTTGGTTTTCTGCTGACAAGACTGCTTGCTTCTTCTGAATCCTTTTGTTCGCTGAAGGTTGGAATTTGAGGCTTCTTATTTAGTTTCCGTTGCGGTTTCGATCGTGTTTGCTGTGGACTTTTTACCGGTGTTTTGTTCCACTCTTTATGCAGCAGAGTGTGGTGTTATTTGTCACATGCCTGGAATTTACTTGAACTGTAGCATCTCTCGTTTTCGTTGGGGGTTAAGCATTTCATACACAGCCGATGGCGCCTGATTGGTTGGTACCAATCGCCAGTGTTCATTAATAGGAATTTTGGGTAATGTGCAATCTTGTGACGATGCTTGCTTGATAGCTTTTTACAGGCCAAGATTATCTTGATAAATCTGGTGGTTTTGCGGTCCTCGCGACTTCCACTTTCCTTTTCAATTCCTGAATAGCTTCAAGTGATTGGAATGTTTTTTCCAAAAACTTTAACATTTCTTCCAGGTCCTGAATCTCTCGAGAGTTGGCCAACGACTGCTCATACAGCTTCTTCGTTTCTTTATCCAGCTTCTTGACCAGCAAATGTGCGATTATGGGTCCCCATGTCTCTGTGTTTACGTTCATATTGGATATGGCGCGTAAACTTTCCATCGTTGTATCATGCAGCTGTTTTAGACTGGCTGCTGATTCATAGTTTAAATTGGGCAGCTTTAATATGTTGTCCAAAAATTTCGAGAACAAAATTATTTTATTATTGTACGTATCTGTTTGTTATTAGGTCCCATGTGGTTTCATAATTAGCATCAGAGGCGTCCAGATGTTTGATTAATTTACTCGCCTCGCCTCTGAGGTATGTTTTGAGGTATTGTATTTTCTCCGCTTGTGGAATTGTTGTGGATAAGTCGTCCAAAAAGGTCCTGGAAGGTTGTCCAATTTTCGTAACTTCATTCAAAGATTGGCATGGTAATTTTTGGTGTGCAAGGTGTAACTGAAATACTTGTCCATATCGTACGTCGTACTAAACACGGATTGTTTCTGTTTGATCTGCATGAATGAAACATCAACACAGATGATCACCCTTCACTACAGTTGCATTGACTCAGACTACCTGTTGCTGCAGGCTCACATGCAGCTTGTGAAATCGCAGAGAGTCCATTAAGATAAATTGAAAGAGTAACTCTTTTGATTACAATAAAATCAAAGATTATACGCTCGCGCCGCGCGTCGGATTTGGGGCGGTTTCATTAATATAACCGACTTCGGTGAAGTTAATGTTAGACATTATTACAAAATTATCATAACCCGGAAAAATTATAACAAGGAGCCCGGAGGTCTAGTTCCACGCCGGGTTTTTGATCGGTCACGTGATCATGGCATACGATCGCTGGGGCAAATCAAAACGTAAAAAAACCCCACCATGGCGCCAACTGACGCGGCGTGGAACATTTGCACTGCGAGTGGTAGAATACGGCACTACTAATGAGCCGCAAATATCAATGGATCAATGCAGGTTTTGGCGAGCGGCCAGCATGGGGATCGGTCTCCTTCCCTCTTACTCCATGGTTCACTGCTACCACATAAAGATGAGCAATATTTCGCAAACGGTAATTTTTTCACAGTGATCGAAAAATCACAAACACTATAAGCCGTTCACGACCTTTTTGGGACAGAATTGGCTATGTTTTTTTCTTTTCATGTTGGACTAACTGATTCGATGATGTAACGGATGCAACTTTTTTTTCTGTCTGTTCGACATTTTCTTGCCACCACATTTCCAGATTTATTATTTTAATATTCGTAAGAAAATAAATGATTTATCAAATATGTAAAAATAATTTTATTTTCCGTCAAAGGAAACGTCAAAATGCCCAAAATAATTTTGTTACAACAAAAAATTTCCATTAAACGATGCTACTTCCAATTTAAAAAGGACAGACCAAATTTAAAAGAACGCGAGTCGATGTGGAGACTAGAGAATATCCGGCAAGAATGTACCTATTCAGAAAATATAACCTTAAACTGAAAACAACCTAACCTAACACAAAAAAGTGTCAATTTCCATGAGAGAGTTTGTTGCAACAGAGGTTCTGCCAACAAAATTACTAGATGGTCATAGCCTCATCTGACCCAAAAAGATCGTGAACGGCTTATACCTGTGTTTTATTTGCTACCAAAAATGTGACAGTGATTTTCAGGTTTTGAGTAGGCAGTAAGAAAATTAGCAGCTTCGTAACATTCGTATTTATTCAAAATCTGAACTCACAGTCACAGTACTCACAGTTTGTCAGACGTTGCGTTTCCTTTTCCCTCGCGCTTCTCTCACTCACCAATCGATTTCACGCAGCTGCAGCAAGTAGCGCGCTGTCACTTTTGCACCCTGCTTAAATGCTTAGTTGTGGCGGTGATTTTGAACAGAAAATAATAGTAATCAAATTCAGTATCTGTTTATGCAAATGTTTTACTGTTGATGTTTTATTGAAGAATATATTTTAACTTTTTTGTTTTTATAATTTAATATGCTCATTTACCTTCTCCACAATGATATATCGTTAATTTTCTTATTTGTTTGAAAAATGTATTTTTATTTTGTATTTCCTACTAAAATATGTTAAATTTTTTGAAGAATCTATTTTTAATTTGTACTTACTATTAAAATATATTATATTTTGATGAGTAAATTTTTATTTTTTACGGGGTAGTTTGTATTAAGTAATTCTATATTATTTATTAAAAAAATATTTTAATTTATCCATTTGTTGTGCAGTCACATAGATGTGAATAGTCCACACTAACGCAATTCTAAATAGTGATAGTCGCGATTGCAATGACGCAATCATTATAATAATCCTTACAGTCCTGCGCTTGTGCTTGCAGCGAGTTATTAGCGGGCAGCAATCGCTCAGATCAGATCGCCGACAACGAGTAATTTGATATTTTGATGTTGTGATCACATTCACACGTTACAATCACAGTAATTTTGCACTCACAGTAGCATTTCACAATGTGATTACAAACTTACAGTTTGGCTCATCCCTACTACCACAGAACAATGTCTGCTACTTTCAATTTGAACGGTTGGTAACAAATTTTTTACTAAAAAAAAAAATACTAGAATTGCAACCAAATTAGAGTCGGCACTAATCCTTTCGTCTTGCATCAGCTGAGTGTAAAGATTTCCTTGGGGCATGCTCTTACTACCAGTTCTGTCTTACCTTGCATTGCGTTGCAAGCGAATTGTTTAATGTAAAGCGGCCTTAACATAAGTCGCAACTAGAACACCAGTGCCACTTCGGATTGTAGATGAATTGTTTTGGAATCGCTGATCACATTCTGTCGCGAGATCTACTGCGCACGCGCAAAGGTTCGATTAATCGGTTCTTGTTATCAAAATAGGTATCGTTCTGCGTTATCCAGTGTTGCCAACTTAGTAGATTTTCTACTAAATCTGGTAGAATGAAACAAGTATTTAGTGGACTAATTTTCAATCTGATAGTAGAAAATCTGGTAGATTACACAAATTTTTTAGTGAATTCCTGGTATTTTTCTTCAATTTTATAAATTAGTAGTCAAAAGCAATGTCAACACTATTGAAGCATGGCCAGCTTTATTCCTACCCACTGACGTGTAGTGGAAACTGATAAAGCTGGCTATGATTCAAGTAAGTATAATAGCATTTTGCGGGAAAAAAATCTGGTTCAAATACATAATGAGGGATTTTTTAAATTTATCTGCTCGTAATTAAGAGAAAAACATGTAAAAATAGCTTATAAAAGGGTTCTCTCACGAATCTTACGTCACTTGCGATTTGCATTTTGATGATGAGACTTTAACGAATAAAAAATTCAATATTTGTGTTAAAAAGTGAATTAAAGCAGCATAACTGGGAATCTACAATTCTACATCTTTAACGGGAATCTACATCTTTAACAGCAACTGTTTGTGTTGTAATGTTTGTTTCCTAATTCTAATAAAGATAGGAAATAAGTATATATTTTTATATGTTAATGTTATTTTTTTTACTTTTGTTTATCTGTGCTGTTGTCAATAAAAGATTATTCTGGCAAAAAAAATTATTAGTGGAATTCTGGTAGATTTTAATTTACCTTCTGGTGGAAACCGATTCTCGACTGTTGGCAACACTGGCGTTATCCATCATCTGCTATGTTCGTGAGATTAGATATTTGCGAAAATTAAACCGTGATATATTTACCATTTGTCAATCGTTGGTGAGATGATCTATCGTTACAGGAGTTTGTGTAAAGAGTTACAGGAGTTTGTGTAAAGAGATTCAGACCCTACTTGTACTATATCTGTAATATAACCTAAAATCGGCAAACTTTCGGATTTACAGGCGACGTATCTGGTATGTATCATAATATAGTGTGGCTGCCGGCATATGCAACCTAGGGAAACGCCAGTAATAGATTCTGATAAGGATTAACGTTGCCTTTACATGGTCTGTGTTGCGCAGCGATGCTTTGTCAAATCAGTCCCTCTGCTTGCAGAAAATACGTTCATTTACATCGTTCTCAAGTTGTTTATCGTAGTAGGTGCCTCAATTTTGATTATTAATATTATAATTCGAGGTTCATTTTTGCTTACAATTCCATTTGATTTTAATTTGTAACAAACTTAGCAATGTTCGTTGTGTTAAGTATTCCCCCTGACACACTGTATAACAGTACAATATTCGTAAATGCCTAATAATATTTCAGTAAGTAAATGAAAGGCAAGCATTAGTAACATGAATTTCTTCTTTCAGAATCTTGACAGAACTTCAAGTGCAGCATCTGATGGAATAGCGACAAGATGTCTTTTCTGATTCTGTAGATTTACGTCACAGGCTTCAGGTATGAATTTAAACAATTGTCACTTTAACATGGGAAACGATTGTTAACAGTCACTCAAAAGTATCTAACCTTTTACACTGTTAATAAATTATTGGTTATTTTTCTGATTTGGATATGTTTTTTCCTGGAAGCTAAATAATCTCTTACATCTCATTCTCATAGTAATATACCGTTTGCATGTGTACAATAATTAAACTGTTATTTAAAACAAGTTTATCTTGCATTTTGTATGACTGAGGTTTCTACAATAGTATATTGTATGTTAAGAGCTGAAAGAGCATTCTTGCCGCTTGCGCATGAATATTGCTGGTTGAGACGAAGTCGAAACCAGCAATCATGCAAAAGCGGCAAGTGCACTTTTAGCTCGAAATATACATACTATTTTTTCGACGACTGAGCATATTATTAAAGAAAAATATCAAATTTCGTTTTATCGCAAAAATTAATTGACAATCAAGTTAACATTACTCGCGCAGTCTATGACATGTGACGCGATTACTTCCACAAATGACGGGCGTTGTCAAGGAAACATTCGGACGTGGCTACCTATTTCGTTCACGCGGAAACCCAAAACGCTCGGCGAGCGGAAAAAAGATGAAAACACACGCTCAGCGGCAAATGTCAACTTTCTGTTGTCAAATGACAGTGACAAAAATCTACTTTCGATGTCAGTCGTCGAAAAAATATATACTGACCTAAGTAATAGTACAATGAGAGAGAGAATTGTGTTATATTTCGGAGGTGCAATTTGTGCTTCGCCCTCGAGTCACATAGCACTAAAGCAAAATAGCAGTCTTTCCGAATTGCGTATACTATTTTTTTAACGTTGCAGGAAGATTTAAAACTAGAAACCCGGTTTTTTAATACGTAATTTATTGACATTTTTAAATTTTAAAGTTGGCATCACTGTAAGTCTATGTCAAATTTGAGGTTATCAGGTTAGGTTTTGCGTCAGTTTTGACACAGACTGACGCAAAACCTAACCTGCTAACCTTGAATTTGACATAATTGTTGTTTCAGTCATAGTGAAAATTCTGTAGGTAAATTTCTTTCCTCTAGGGAATAATTCATTATTTTTTTCACGATTTTGGTATCGTAGAAACCGTGTTTTGGTCCTAGACGTGAAAAAAGATTATGTACTTATACTCTGTTCAGTAAACATAAAAACACAAAGTGGCCCTTGATTTCCAAAATTTCATGAATGTATTTCTAAAATTCATCTTCTTCTAGAAATGTACTTACAAAAAGTTACTAAGACAAATAGGTTAAGGTTGTGACATTTACTTAGCTTCTTTCATAATGTTATGAATAACTACTTTTAAGGATATTATACAAATACTGTGTTAAATACTATTGATGTAGCGTCTATTAATAGGTATTTTTATTACATTTTATAAAAGTTCAGGCGAGAATTTCGAGAAAAATAGCTACTTGGACTCTGAAATAATGAGAAATATTAATTGTCATTGTTTGTCTTTTTTAAATTCATACCTGCCTTTATTGCAAAAACAAAATATAAAATCCTTAGTACAAAAATTGTATGAATATGCTAACTTCGAAAAAATTACAATGTTTTTGTGTTTACTGAATGCCCTATATGTAATAACACTTTTGTTCCAAGTGAGATTTATTACAATTTTGACAATGCATTCTATTTAAAATTATAAACTTCTATCGATTTTTAACACCTAAAATTCCAAGCAAGTAACTTTAGACAGTCTTCCAAATGTGTTGCAACCCGACAGATATTAGCTTGCATGTAAGTAAACGATACGCAATGGGCGAAGTGGTGGGAAAGCGACGAACCTCATTTACAGTATTGCCAATCAGCGGATAAAAGTTCAAAATTTATGTAAGCTTTTGGTATAATACTATTTATGTGCAAGCAATATCTAAGTGAGGAATCCATGATAGAACCTAAGTTTTTTGCGTGGTCAACTACAGGAATGCCAACACCATCAATAGAAAATCTGGCAATGTCTCTAAAATTCTTTACAACATTTTTACTGCCAAATATTAGTAGAGTTGATTTAGAAGAATTAATTGAAAGCAAATATTTGTGCGATGCAGTAGTCAAAATTTGCAAATCACTATTGATCTCATTAATTGAACGATGAGCTTCATCAGGCGAAAAGGAGTGATAAAGTTTAGGCATGGTACAAGTGTATATTGTAAATAGTAGTGGTCCAAGAATAGAGCCTTGTGGCACACCGCTTACGATATTTCTATTGTGGGATATTGAATTTGGTAATCTAACCACTTGCGAACGGTTATGCAGGTAGCTAGATATAAACTTGACAGCACTGGCGCTGAATCCAATAAACTGCAAAATTGAGAGTAAAACTAGATGGGAAATGGTGTCAAAAGCTTTACTAAAATTTGACAGTTTGAATTAAATTCAAGTATGTAAGCCAATTTTAAAGGCGTTAGTTTGCACGTCCACAGCCATACTAGATGAGATTAATTTTTGATCATACTATATATGTTGCTATGTTATTAACAGGTCACGAATTATTACAGCCTTTTAAAGTTGAACATTTTAATTTTGTTGGCAAACAGTACGGGGTTAAAACGATATGTTTCAAATTAAATAATGCATAAAAGTACTGCTGGCATGTGACTCAATGTGAAAGGGTTATAACATTAATTTAAACGTCAGTGCTCATAAACAAATACAATTTAATATTTCTTAGCAAGGCCAAAGGGTTAAATAATGCAGATAATAGTCTCAAATCAATCCATTTAACGAGCATTCGATCACATCAAATTGTAAATGGGCATAGTGCAGGCAGGATAATGTGCGAAACACCTGTGAATTAGTGCAACAAGTGTGTTTCGATTAACGGAGTAATGCGGAGTGTGTGTGCGGTAATCCCACATCGACAGCATGCTGGAGGAAGCATCTGCAGATGGAACGACACATATTCCAGGCACAGCAAGGAGCGCAGGACCTGGACGACTCGAGAAACTGGGCCCAGACGCTCGGATGCAAACGGCAGGTCCAAACAAGTGCGAACTTTTCTGAAATAACAATAGCCATGTGTAAAAGCCAGAAACATCAACAAAAGCTAACCATACCTCTATCAACAGCTGGGTTAAACTGGAATATCCCTCCAAATAAATATAGCAAGGGGTCGCCACGTGAATTGATTGCTGGAATGCTCCAAATGCATACAGAAAGGGGGCTCAGCGGTCCTCCAACAAGATATGGTCCAAAAGGTGTGCCAAGGGTGTATATTAATTAGGGCGACCTTTACATATAATTAAGTTAGCTAAGTGAATAGATTTAAGTTTGTGTGTAACTAGCTTCTAGGTTAATTTTTGTTGGCGTCGCTTGCATAAAAAGGCCTCCAGATTTCACAATGGTCACATATGTTTGCTAACGAACATTTGTTTCCCGCCAATTTTGCACGTGTTAGTAACGTATGTTGGTCCAAATTTCCGCCAAACAGACATGTGTTTTTTTGTAACGGTCGGTTGGTGCGAATGTGACCCTAATTGCTCCAACGGCCAAAAATTGCGTCATGTGACGTTTGGTTATCCAATTAGGGTTAGCCCAGGGCGAGTGGGTATTTTCAACTCTCCAAGGCGCTATATAGGGTCCCGGGTGGGGTAGCTTGAACAAGCGTCCACGTTCGATCAGTAGAGTTAAGCAACGCTCTTTCTGGTCAGAACTTGGATGGGAGTTCTACGATTGTATCTCTCAGCGCCTCGTGATGCGGCTGTCACGGAAATAGTTGGTCCCGGTTCTCATAACAACATCATGATAGTCGTTAGTGGGGTTGGAAGTCCCTATAAATGCACAGCCTATAATTGGCCTAACGGCTGTTGGCTGAGTGCGAAATAAATAAATAAATAAATAAGCTTTTTCGCAGCCTTTTGAAGGGGGTGTTCTGTTTTAACCCGATTAACTTGTGTTTACTTTGTTTTCGAAAGTTGACGAGTGTAGCGTCGCGAATAAAAGTGTTTTTCTAAGTGTTGTTTGTTTCTACGCAAGTTAAATGTAATAGGCTGCATAAGCTTACCTGATTAAACAAGCGTCTGAACCATTCTGAGGGGCACAAAACACGAGAGAGGATCACTAAACAAGAATCACCAATCCGTTGCACACCTGTTGATTCACGTCGCGCCCACAGGAAATTGCGAACTGCGATCTGCGATCGACGCCGCCGCAGTTGAGGGAGCACAGGACCGTACTTCGTAACTGGTAACATTATGTGAATTATTCTGTCACCGCATGAATTAATTGCCCGCAAATTTTGGTTTTAATGCTGTTACACACATGTAAGGAACGGTCTAGGACAAGGGGGCGCAGCCAACTGGGCGCGGCCATCTCGGCGCGGCCAACTTGGCGCGAGCCAACTCGGCGCAGGGACAACTGGGCGCAGGGACAACTCGGCGCGAGCCAACTTGACGCGAGACAAGCGGGAGCGAAAAAATTTTGAAACGCGAATTTTTAAAGAAAGTACTTGTTTGCTTATCTGATGAGAATCTGCTGGCTGTCAATGCTTATGCGCACAGAAATATTATCCTCTTAATACTTTCAGCAAGAAGTGATTTATAGCTTTCTCGTAAAGCAGATTAGATGAAACATTGTACTTGCTTAGACAGGGCCATTTATACCCTTTTATAATACGTTTATTTTTACAAATAGCTAAGTTATAAATGAAAAGAAATTCCAAAAAACAGAAAATAAAACAAATGTCAATCCCTTATTTAGATAATACATCCTGATTTATGTCCCCCGAAAAAAATACTTCCCCGACAAAAACCTCAACATATTATGTGTACAGGATGTTCAATTTTCGATTTGATTAAATGGAAATATTCGTTATTAAAAAAATGATCCGCGTTTCAAAATTATTTCGCCCCCGCTTTTTTCGCGCCAAGTTGGCTCGCGCCGAGTTGTCCCTGCGCCCAGTTATACCTGCGCCGAGTTGGCTTGCGCCGAGTTGGCCGCGCCGAGATGTAAGGAATGATTTGAGACTAAGATTACATCAAAGCCATCAGCCCTTTGACCATTAACCCCTAGGAATTCGCTTGAGAGATTAAATTGATATATAAAAGCAGCAAGTTTTGTGTAAATCTCTATAACCCTGAAAATATTTCAGTTCAAATTGAGTCACATGCAGATTATTTAGTAAACAAAAAAATTAAGAGCTGTTTGTGGTATCCCAATGCTGCGCTTCGTAAGCTAAAAAACTGCAGGTAAGGTGTAAAATTCATTTAGGCATTCCCTTATGTGCAAGGGCTTAATAAGCAATTAATTAATTAGCAGGGGGTTTGTGCAGACGGGATATCACGGCAATATATTAGCACTGCAGGCTTTTTCATTTCCGCTTGGGTCTACCCTTTCTTCTTTTTTCCCAAGGGACTTCTAATAACACATTTTGTGCCATACGCTCTCCATTCATTCTGGCCACATGGCCTAACCATAATATGTTTTGCCTTCTCACTCAGGCTCGTTGTACAGGCATTTTATTTCCGCCAGCACCAGAATAACGTCAATAATAGTAGACGAGCGACTAGTCGTACGTGTGGGCTCTTCAATTATTTGAGACATGCCGAGGGAATCTAATATGGTGTTAAAATACACAGTAGCTGCATGATCACACTTTTAACGTGTTAATATTGACGTCCCTATAACATATTAATTTATATGCGACCATAGTACATGTGGTTGGAGAAACCTCCAAGACATCACAAAACAACTTATAGTCAACGCAAGGTGGTCTATAGATAATGCCGCACACAAGTTTGCCGGAATTCAGGTCTATCTTAACCCAAAGCTGTTCTATTAAATTATCTGACGGAACTATTTCATATTTTAAATAATCGCGTAAAAACAAACACCACTTCCCCTTGGAACACGATAAAGACGTATGATATTAAAGCCAGCAATTGATACTCTATCATCAGTTATAGCAGGAGTCTACCAAGATTCGCTAATCGCGATTATATCCCAGTCATGATTCAAAACATAATTGCTAAAGCTGATAATTACATGCACTCAAATTTACGAAAATATGCGTATATATATGCATACATTTTGTTAAGTATATGCACGTAAAGCTGCAATATATGCAAATAATATGCTTATTTTTTTAAAATAAGTAGAAGTATTCTAAATAATGTAAAAATTTTAATTATTTTGTATGAGTATATTTATTTCTCTTTAAGTTTGACTATATAAACTGTTACACGATAAATTACTCATTAAGACCCCATGGGATGCTCGTAGCAGTGTTCGCCCCTGCGCGTACCCCACAGCCCAAATGCTACGGCCAGAACTCAATCGCGAGGGGGGTTCACAGGTTTAGGGTGCGTTTCGGGGCGAAATGCCACGACGGGGTGTCCATACAACTCAATTCTTGTCGGTCACAATAATGCACAAATAATTGAAATGAAAAGCAATACGTAAATTAAAAATGGGTAATCTATTACCATACTAGTTACAGGCCCGAAGGCAAGTGTTCAGGTAGCAAATGCTACAAATTGGGGTTAGTAAACAAATACAACACAATAAGGGCTGAAGGCCCAGGGAGCGGCACATCCGCTGAAAATAATGGTCACCTAGGTGCCGGAATACGCTTATTTAATTTGCCAAATGGCTCACTACCATTCCCGGAGCCAGGTTCCCATAAACTTATGCTGAAGGCTTATATTTGCAAGGCTTGACAGTAAATAACGGGTCGGGCAGTTAGCATACGGCCCACAAATAACATATACGACAACTGGAGAGTTCCGGAGCTTCGCACGCCACTGTATTATACGCAATTCACTGTTTATTAATACTAGTACAATACCTTACGTCATCGCTAGGGTTCCAAGCAACTGGGTTGTTGAAGTGCTGATGCCGGGAGATCTCGACCTGGAGATTCAACGCTCTGACGATGCTCTCGTACAGAAGGGGGTTGCGATAACAGCTTAGATTCGACAGGGGTTGATAGGCAGATAGGGACGGTTGACCAGCTTACTCGGGGAATTGTGGCGGTAAGATCCTTCAGAGAAGTAGCAGGGTGGAGCCAAACGATAACTCACAACTGCTCACCCTGTATATTGATGTTTTGTGTTCGTTCCTGTCGCAAATCCGCTGATAATCAGCGAGGAAATGTACACACCGGTACTTGAAACTTTAAGGGTTGAAAAGTACTTGTAACTGCACACAAGTTTGAGGGTACAACACGCCCCTAAGAACTAAAGGGGTTGTTCTTTGTTCTTAAGTTAACTTGCACATCCGTGCGATAGCGAAGCTTAATTTGGACTCTCCTGGGAGGGAACGCGCTGGACGCAGCGTTAATTTTTATCATTGCGTCATGCGTAGACTTTCCATCGTTGGCCATCTCACTCAGGTGCATAAAGAATCTATTGTTCGAAGTGCTGAATTGCATCGCCCAAAATGTAACGGGCAACAAAGCGCGGGGCTTCCCCCGTGCCTTACACGCGTCTGGCCGTCGCCGAAACCTGATATTCACTGCTTCGCCTTTTAGATTGAAACTGAACGCAAACTCATTTTCCAGCGATTTGTTAAGTCACTTAGCGGGGTTTATGCTATGATCATGCGTTACAGCGTTCGCCTCTATATTGCAGCAAAAGCCTTATTTAAGATACTTTATGCGACAGATGTCGGTGCCTGGCCTGCAAGTGCGTCAAACAGTTAGATAATTAGGGAAATATGCCCGATGGCTAAAATTACGCTGCAATACGCGGGAGAAGAATGCGGAATTGTACATAGATTTTTAACGGGAATCGGGAGTCTTAACAAAACATGCCAAACTGCCAACGTCAACTTCACGTTGTGAGCCAACATAAAAATGAGATTTTTCCTAACCCTGCCAAACTATTATTTACTCAACACTCGACATTCGACTCTTGAAATGGATTGTATGTTGTCTGATTTCTTATACTGGGTGACCATAAATGGTTGTGATTTTTCTCTTAGGTTGGCGCTGTTTATCTTGGTGGCACTTGTGTTTCAAAACTGACGCAAAACCTAACCTGCTAACCTCGAATTTGACATAGTCTTAAAGTGCCACCAAGATAAACAGCGCGAACCTAAGAAAAAAAATTATAACCATTTATGGTCACCTGGTACATTGCTTCTATGGGAAAAGTGGGGTTGCTGGCAGATTATGTTTATATTGTCAAATATTTTAACAGGGACTTCCCCTTTCCTCTGCTTATTTCGATAAACGCAAGAAAGTGAAAGTATATATCTCAATTGCAGACAAAAATTTTATTAATAAATTTAATGAAATAGTAAATTTTACAAAAAAAAAAAACAAAAAAGTTCATATATTACTGATTATTGCTAAATATAACCAAATATGCAAAATCCAGAACATATGCTCAAAAACGTATAAATATGAAAAATATGCAAAATGAAACTTGGCTTAAACGATTTGTTTTCAAATAATTAGTATACATATGAAAAAAGTTTCGCCGGCATATCAATTATACAAAATATGCATTTGCCATATAATATCAGCTTTAATAATTTCTATTCTAACTTTCAAATAAGAATGCAGTAAATGACGCTCTGAACTCAAAACTCAGTTTTACAGTAGTAAAATTGTAGGCCAGCCTTTTTATCCATTATTTATCAGCTTTTCTTTTATGTTTTTAGGATTCATACTAAATGTCAAATTGACAATTTTGAAAAAATATTTGATTTTCAGATGGTTGTAATGATAACTTTGTTTCGACCAATCACGGCCATAGTTATGATTACCACTTTGTTCCAAGTAATGCATGATTATTTGAAATTTCATATAAAATCCAATAATTTTCTGACAATAGAACATATGTTTAAACGTGCCGCTTTGAATGTAGAATCCTTTATCTAATAGACTTGTGTGTCCGTCCGGGACGCTGTTTCAGCAGCCAAACCGTAAGAGATAGAGAAAAAAGTTATTAAAGTTATATGTTTGGAATGGTCATGTCAGGTCAGGAACCGAATTTCAGTCTCTAACACTAATTATTATCTTAATTATCCTAATCCTAACTTTTTAGGTTAGATTCTAGGCAAATTTTATCAAGGCGAATGCGACTAGTAGTTTGCTACCAACAATGACGTCATATACGTACCTGTGGTGAATACGCGTTCTATTTGCAAAACGGTCTTTTTTGTTTTATTAAATGAGACATTTGTCTCACTTGTAACGCCAGCTTCCGTTTAAATTTGGTAAAATACATATTAAATGATATGATCAAATTTAGTCGTCATCCTCACGTAGCGTTATCAAGACCCTCCACCTGTACCGAGCAGATAAACCCGCCCGGGCATCGCATTGTAACACCTGGACCCTTCTTTTTAAGGGATTAATTATTAATTTACCTCGGATAAGCTCATTCGTCGGAAACAGAGTTCAAACACGCTTTTCAGCCACCATACGAAGTTAACAAATACTCAAACAGAATTTACTATATACACTTTTATTTGTTTTAACTATGTACAAAATGATAGAGCATAATTTAACGAAAATAAAAGATTTCCAATCAGTTTGACAAATGATCAATTACAATAACGGCACGAGTTGCCCCTTTGCAAGCCGCAACCAAATTCGCATGCGGAGGAAGTTTACATCGACGGCTGGAGTAGCCTTCTTCGGGCGGTTCGGATTTCTTCGCTATTCTGGCACATACGTGGACCCGCGCAGTAGCGGCGCCGCAGGAGTTAGCTGTCAAAGTTCTCGCCTCGTGTTTCTGTAATCAATCCCCAAATTAAATCTATCAATACACTTTTTCCACCCTTTCCGGGTGACGAGAATAGGTTGAATTTGATCCCCGGGAAGAGTGCCGTGCAGCGGCGTGATCACGGGATGATTTAACAAAGCCCCGTGGTTCTCGTAAATATGTTTGTGGAAGCCTGCACGTTCCTAATATCTTTGAGACCGACGGCTGCCGCAATTTTCAACAGATAACAGGTAAATTTACATTTACTTTGTGATATGTTTCTATTCGGCCGGCTGAATGCCTAATTTTGCAATGTAACGGTAGCCAACGGTTATGAATTTACAGGAGTCTCTGCGAGCTCGCAAGTTGATATTTGCGGCCGGCGTAAAAATTCTAGTCGAGCGGTGCAGGCACTCGATTTCAAAGCGGCTCAAAAATGTATCGGGCTTTACTTAATTAGGGCCATTTATTTCGACTGGGGAGAATTGATGACATCTAGATATTTATTTTGATAAAGCGACTAGGTCAACCCACGTAAGACAGAGGACATTCAGGCGGATTTTCACCACTGAGTCGAATTCTGTTTAGTGGTGACTGCGAGATGTTTCTCAAAATAATTCACTAGGTCAAATCTACTCTCGGGGAAGTTAACTAATTAATTAGTTGCTGACATCCAGGCGGATTCTCACCACTGGGTCGAAACAACTTATTATCTAGCTTGCTAAGTTCGGTCGGGGTCTCCTGAAGGGAGCTGGTGCTAGCAGGAAAATCTCTCTGTCGAATGCCCTCCACAAAAGCTTATTTATGCTGCGCCAAAGCTTATGAAGAGGGGATTCGGCGCGCGTCTAACCTTTGTTTCGATGCCCGGGCGGGTTTATCTGCTCGGTACAGGTGGAGGGTCTTGATAACGCTACGTGAGGATGACGACTAAATTTGATCATATCATTTAATATGTATTTTACCAAATTTAAACGGAAGCTGGCGTTACACACTGGACTGCTAGTTTATAATAATGCGTGATACTACTTACATTGATACGTATTATATTAATTATTAATTATGTGCGCTAGAATACAATAAAATTAAACTAAACAAGAATAAATGATAAATAATGATACACAAGATTTGTTACTCGTGCAGTAAAGCGCAATGGAAGCTGCAGAAAGACGGGTTATCTTTACACAATCGCGCACAGCATAGACCGCAGCTGCTACATCTGAATTTTATTTTGTTCTTCAAAAGAACAAAGTTTGTGGATTTTATTATTTAGCTTGATGTAAAGCACCCATGCACAGACCGCGGCCCGCGTATATTTAATACAATCAGTAATCAGTTGGCATTTGGAATTGTTAATTTCCCAGCTTCGTCCATTTGTATACCTGCCTGAATCCCCGCTCACTATCGGCCGAGTGCAGCGTTCTTTTTCTCGACGATTACCCTACGAGGGAATATCTCGCCACTATTCACTTGTGCTCTTGCGGTGGCTAAATGGATTCAAGCTGTTCTCCACATTCCAATTCCGGCAGCTTAATTGAAGGCACTACGTGTAGCTAGCCATCGACGTCGGAATTCCCGTGAATGGCATCTCGCAGGTCACGCCGCTTTACGATTATTCACCAAGCGTCAGATGTTAGTGTAGTGAACTTTATTTCTTTGAGACGCTAATTCGTGAAAAGTTACGCGCGCTATTAATATGTTAATATTTCCTTAAAATTCTTAATTATTACTATCATAACATTACATGTTCAAATTTATTGTAAAAGGCGCACTCACGCTTTGGTTATCGGTGACCTGGGATTAAGGTTTTTTTACTAACAGCGATGTGCACATCTCTCGATTAATGCGACGAGTTTAAATGTTTTAAAAAACCCACAAAGGGGTTCTTAAAATTATGCGTGTGGAAACCTTCCATTAAAACTTTGAGACATTATTGAGTAATCTAGATAATTTGATAAACTATCTGCTTATACCGTTTTGAGGTTCAACCAACCTTTTTATGTTTAATAAATTCTAGTCAACCGTTGTTGGTTTATTTCTTACGGAATCACTCTGATTCCTGGCGCCCTATTGCGTTTTGTAGCTGCTTGCAGGTTGCACCGAAGAGCTCCAAATCCACGACCTAAAAGGCGCCGAATAGAGCTATTTCGGCCCACGCGGTAGGTGTGGTTAGCTCAAAATATCAGTCGATCTGCGTTGTGGCGGTTTCAGACTTTTTTACCCTAGCTAAATCGCAGGTTGGCACTTTTTTTGTGACAGACTTGATAACATCTCTTGAGGAACGATTTTCGGAATTTAAAAATGTCAAACCGCTCCTTGATCTTTTTAGCAATCCTTTTTCGTTTTACTCGAATCCTTTTTCGGTTTTACTCGAAAATGCACCAGAAGCCGCTCAACTTGAATTAATTGATATCCAAAACGACGACACTTTTCGAACAAATTTAATGAAGGTTGTTTATTGGGCTTTTATCGTTGCCTCAGTGCAGATATGTTTTCCACATTGATTGATAACGCACTCAAATGTACTAGTTTATTCGGGTGAACGTATATATGCGAGCAAACATTTTCAATAATGAATACTAATAAATGTAAGAACCGAAATCGTCTCAACAACGAAAATCTGGAAGCCATTTTGCGCTTAGCCACGACTTAAGTGACCCCCAACATACCAAAAATAGTGTCTTCTACACAATGTCATGTATCTAACTAAGAATAAAATTTATTCTTAGTTAGATACATGACTGTAATATACATGACAATGATACATGTTTGTAATCTAAAATTTTCAATTTTTTATGACTATTGTATTGGCAACTGATACATTTTGTAGTATTTTTATGACAATGATACACATGAGGTTGAGTGGATTCAAATTTTAAAAGAAGCCGAAAATAAGTAATTATTCGTAGACCATAACATTGTTTCATTGGCCCTCCGTTAGTTGGCAGAAGGTCATGCGGCCCTCAAGTAGAAAAAGTTTGTGCATCCTTGATGTAAAGGGACGTTCAAACATTTCTTGCTTCGAACTGTCTGGCCGCTTCTTTTAGTACTGATACTCGCAGTTTTGTCAAATGTTCTCTGATAACTGCTTTGGTCACTTTCAGCTTCTTTTTTGAGTAAAAAATCAAATTATGAACGTTGCGACTTCTGAATTTAACGATGATAGGACGGCTTCTGTTTTCTGTGGCACCTAATCTGTGACAGCAGTCAATATCGTTAGGGGCGAGATCCAGATTAAATTTACTAATTTACTTTTACACCTAAATTAATGTCTGGGATGTTTGGACATATAAAATATCAATTTCATGGTCTCGCATCATCAACAGAAAAGTTTTTCACTATTTCGAATTACAGGTATTTACTGTTTCGAATAGCCCTATATTCATAACACAAAAATGTTCGTGTTCACTTTATTGGCTCCTACAGCCGAAAGTATTGCTCCGATTTTGATGCGCTTTGGAATGCGGGAGTGTATCGAAAATTCATCGACAAAATAAGCTTTTCAAAAAAATCCGAAACCGGAGGCGGAAGTTAAGCATGTTTTTTTGGTATCACTGTTTTCGTGATTAAAATTTTAAAAATTTTATTGCGGATAACGATAGAGGGTCATAAGACAAATCTGCTAGTTTTTTGCCGAACTCACTAGGTTTAAAATGAAGGGCGCTATGATTTTTTGAAAATTTTGAGTTTAACGCCCTATTACTCAAAAACGGATGAATCGATTCAATTGATTTTTTTTTCTGAATAGTATATGAAGGCTAACATGAGGTGATATAAAAAGTGTTTTGAAAAATACTAAGGGGCCTAAATTACAAATTTTCAAAATTTTGAAAAATTTCTAAAAATTATTTCTCAAAAACTGCCCACAGGAATTTGTTTAAACTTCATACACTGATAGACCCCGAAAAGGGCTATCGATCTGGTTTTTAAAGAATCTCATGAATTATCTGTGGCGCCCTCTACGAAGCTTTGAAGTTTGAAAATTTAAACCCCTTTAATTAATAAACAAAACAAGATAGGTAGCTGGGGTTTTCACTGATTTGCTCAGTGCATAATGGAGCATATGAATATGCAAAAAAATATTACACTCGTGGATATATGTAAGCGCACCGGCCCCCTCCCCCCTCTATTTTTGAAAAATAATTTTTTTATTCTAACGGTTGTTATATTTTTGCGTCAAAGAATCTTTTTCCGCGAAAATAAAAAAATCGATTTTGTATGCCCTAGAAAATATAATTTCCAGGTACTTAGAAAATTTCACCTCGGTGCTACAGCCGTTTTGAGGAAAATAATACATAAACTAGCACAGTGGCGGCTTGTCCACTTGGCGCCATCTACAGAAGTTCGGTGGTCACGTTTTGAACTACACATTCTTTTATATTTACTCGCAATTTACGTGAAAGTGTAAACGCTTATCACGGTGAAGACGTGAGTCATCGAGTTGAAATTTTGATATGTTGTAAAGACTGTTGAATAAAGACGATATGAACAGTTTCCAGTATGGGAAAGTCCAGGGAGGTAGTCACGTCCACTTTTTTTAATTTTAGGTTATTATC
Source organism: Agriotes lineatus (assembly GCA_940337035.1). Taxonomy (NCBI): domain Eukaryota; kingdom Metazoa; phylum Arthropoda; class Insecta; order Coleoptera; family Elateridae; genus Agriotes; species Agriotes lineatus. The sequence continues at coordinate 37,488 of CALNHX010005452.1, forward strand.
TGAAAGGGAATTAAAAAGCGTAAAAATAAGGTACTCTTAGTTCATAAGCGTAAAAGCAACCGTTTACCTTAAAATAACTATCAAAGGTTGTTGGTTGTTGTTAAGACGTGCAATTATCAAGTACCCACGATCACAAAAACAATGGATAGTGATTGTGATCTAGTAAACAACAATGATAAGTCAATTAATGATGTTGGTGAAACAACAAAATTCTTTTGTACTTACGAAAATGCTGCGATATAACGAGCATTTCAGCATTGGAGATTTCGCTATGTGGCGGCATTTTCGTAAGCACAATTGCAATTATATTTTTGGATAATTTATTGGAGTTTAAATGAAGTAATAAACAAAAGTTGAAGTTTGCTGCAATTATTTTTTTTGCATGTTTGCATAATTTTTACGTTTTTTATGCAAGGCGCTTTTTAGGAGAAATATTTTTCAATTCTAATTAATATCTATTTAAATGGCTTCTAGAAACTCTAATCTAGCCCTGTTAATGAATTACTGTTACAAAAATCGTGTAAGTGCTCTTTTACAGTTGTCTAAATGAGAAGATTTATCTTTATCCAATTACATGTTCTAAAAAATCTCCTCATTTAGACAACTCTAAACGAACATTTACAGGATTTTTGTAACAGTAATTTATTAACAGGTCTAGATTAGAGTTTCTAGAAGCCATTTAAATAGATATTAATTAGAATTGAAAAATATTTCTCTTAAACTCCTTGCATAAAAAACGTAAATATTATGCAAACTCCTTTTCGGTAAATAATAATTTTTCCAATTATAAATCTCTAGTCTTCACATAAAAGTTTTTTAATGTTAAGTCTTGGTTTGTGAAATTTTGAAAAATATTTAAAAAATTGGAAAATTAATTTTAGCGAAAGTTAAAAAAAATTAGGGTTTTCTGGCCTTGAGATTGTTCAGTTTTAGCTAAAAATAAGACACTCTAAAAAAATCTTATTGAAATCTTACTTAATTTCCGAAAAATATCACTTTGGATTTGACAATTTCGAAAAACTCCCCTTTCTAAAAAATCACTCGGTATATATGATAGGGGCTAAATAGGTTTTTAGACAAGCACAAATTATTGACTTAAAGTTTTTTTGAAAAATCAAAAATCAAAAATATTCCCATATTATGCCGACTTGTTGGCGGACACTATATAAATGACTAGAATAATTTATTAGCCTCAACCACAAAATTTATACTCGCCTGTTATATGCTTAATATCAGCCTAATACCGTTCAATACATACTATTAACTGAATGGGAGTATGAATGAGAAATGCAATGTAACACTGGATTTAGAAAGTTAAATAGAGGGTAAGTGGTAAAGCACGTTGCAGAATTTTGATTCTGCAGTTTAACTTTAACCTATTTAATTTATATTTTGTTTCTGGATTAATCCATGTATTTCATTTATAATATATTATTATTATTACTATTATTGTATAATTACAGACTACTTTTGTTGTAGATGAACTTTGGTTTGGAAAGAAACGAACATAATCACCATTAAATAAGCAACTATGGAAAATAGGGCTTGTAATTCTGCAGGAACTGCATAATCCAAATCACAAAACACAGTTAGCAATGAAAATTAAACAAGAAGTAATCGAATTAAAGGATGAAAATTATGAAAACAAAACATTTGACAAAATTAACATAAATACCGCTTCTAGTGAAGAGAAACCTTATAGTGGCTCTGTTTGTGAATTTGAAACAGCAGGGAAAAGTAATTTAGTTACACATGTGACAACTCACACAGGAGAAAAGCCATACAGTTGCTCTGTTTGTGAATACGGAACAGCAGTGAAAAGTCATTTAGTTAAACATGGAAACTAATACAGGAGAAAAGCCTTACAATTGCTATTCTTGTAAATACGGAACAACACGGAAAAGTAATTTAGTTACACATGTGAAGACTCATACAGGAGAAAAGCCTTACAGTTGCTCTGTTTGTGAATGCAGAACAGCACGGAAAAGTAGTTTAATTAAACATATGACAACTCATACAGGACAAAAGCCATACAGTTGCACCGTTTGTGAATATGGAACAGCACATAAGAGTGCTTTAGTCAGACATATGAAAACTCATACAGGAGAAAAGCCTTACAATTGCATTGTTTGTGAATACAGAGCAGCAGAGAAAAGTAGTTTAGTTGCACATATGACAACTCATACAGGAGAAAAGCCATACAGTTGCTGTGTTTGTAAATATAGAACAGCGCAGAAAGGCCATCTAGTTATACATGTGAAGACTCATACAGGAGAAAAGCCATACCATTGCACTGTTTGTGAATACGGAACAGCACATAAGGGTGTTTTAGTCAGACATATGAAAATTCATACAGGAGAAAATATGAAAATCCATACAGGAGAAAAGCCTTACAATTGCTCTGTTTGTAAATACAGAGCAGCAGAGAAAAGTAGTTTAATTAAACATATGACGACTCATACGGGACAAAAGCCATACAGTTGCACTGTTTGTGAATATAGAACAGCACATAAGAGTGCTTTAGTCAGACATATGAAAACTCATACAGGAGAAAAGCCTTACAATTGCATTGTTTGTGAATACAGAACAGTACAGAAAAGGAGTTTAGTTGCACATATGACAACTCATACAGGAGAAAAACCATACAGTTGCTCTGTTTGTGAATATAGAACAGCAGTGAAAAGTTATTTAGTTAAACATATGAAAACTCATACAGGAGAAAAGCCTTACAGTTGCATTGTTTGTGTATACAAAACAGCACAGAAAAGTAGTTTAGCTGCACATATGACAACTCATACAGGAGAAAAGCCATACAGTTGCTCTGTTTGTAAATACAGAACAGCAGTGAAAAGTCATTTAGTTAAACATATGAAAACTCATACAGGAGAAAAGCCATACAGTTGCACTGTTTGTGAATACGGAACAGTACGTAAATGTGATTTAGTCAGACATATGAAAACTCATACAGGAGAAAAGCCTTACAGTTGCATCGTTTGTGAATACAGAACAGCACAGAATAGTAGTTTAGTTGCACATATGACTACTCATACAGGAGAGAAGCCATACAGTTGCTCTGTTTGTGAATACAGAACAGCAGTGAAAAGTCATTTAGTTAAACATATAAAAACTCATACAGGAGAAAAGCCACACAGTTGCCATGTTTGTGAATACAGAACAGCAATGAAAAGTCATTTAGTTAAACATATGAAAATTCATACAGGAGAAAAGCCTTACAGTTGCAGTGTTTGTGAATACAGAACATCACAGAAAGGTGATATAATCAAACATATGAGATCTCATACAGGAGAAAAGCCTTACAGTTGCAGTGTTTGTGAATACAGAACAGCACAGAAAAGTAGTTTAGTCAAACATATGAAAACTCATACAGGAGAAAAGCCTTACAATTGTTCTGTTTGTAAATACAGAACAGCAGAGAAAAGTAGTTTAGTTAAACATATGACAACTCATACAGGAGAAAAGCCATACAGTTGCTTTGTTTGTGAATACGGAACAGCACATAAAAGTAATTTAATTAGACATATGAAAACTCATACAGGAGAAAAGCCTTAGAGCAGTTGTCTTTGTGAATACAGAACAGGACATAAATGTAATTCGTTTGGCAAGCATAAATTACCAAAGGTGTCTTTGTTGGTGTTTTCATATGCTTTAAAAAATTATATATGGAACCTTTCGGCAATGACGTTTTTGCCATTTTTAAAGTGGTACAATTCTCACAAGAACATGTTAAAATGCTAAAATTGCAAGTGTGTGTATTTTGTGTTAGTGACAATATATGATATTAACTATGCACTTGTAAGTCTGTCTCTTAATTCGTTACTGTTGTTATTAATTGTAAATGTTGTAGTTAACATAAGCAGCTAATAGTCGTAAGGTAGAATTGTACATTTAGTGTGCATAACATTTGTTTTCTTACAAATTTAGGCATCTTATATCTAGTCCATTGGTATTTACAATTATTGATTTCTATAATCTTTGACATTTGTTTGTGGTGGTTGAATATTCATGGTGTATGGTGTTAACCTAAAAAGGTTTTTTAATGGTGCAAACAGATTTACTCGGGGCATTTCTTGAATACCTTACATATTTTGTATTTGTTTTTCTCTATATAATTAAAAGCATAAGTTTATTGAGTTAATGCTTATATTTGAAAACTATTGCTGTAGGGTGTATGCAATGCCTCATTATAATGTAAAATTTTTTGGGTACTAAAAAGTTCAGTATTTAATCCAGTTTTATTCAGTAAAGAAATATGTATGTTCAGTAATCAACTAATTTTTACAAAGTATAAAAACCCGAATAGTTAGTAAAATATTGCAAATTGCACAACAAAAAATGAAAAATGGTCAGTAAAATATGCACGGTATTTTATTATATTTTGTACAGTTAAAACGCAAAACAAAAATAGAAGATGCACAGTAATTTATTTGAATTTGCACGGTAAAAATAATAAACGTTCAGTAATAGCGACTTCCTTTACTGGCTAGATATTTGAGGTTAGGTTTGTGTTAATAAGTGGGCTTAACAGCAGAAAAATATATGTAATTCTGGAAAATGAGACAGACGGTACAAATAATGATAATAATAGCTACATTATTCCTGCTGGAAACGCGACAAAACAGGATGGGCTAGATTTTTCTTCATTTCATGAGTTTAAATCTGTGATATTCAAAATTTGAAGAACAGTTTTGCCCAAAGAGCCATGGCCATTGTGACTGCCCAGCATTTCTAAAAAAATTATGTGCAAACACATCGTTGCACTAGTAATAAGACTGAAAATAGTGTACCTCCAGAAGCAAAAACCAACCTAATAGGACAAAAACGACGCAGAGGTCGTCCAGCAAAAGTCAAGAGAGCTTTGCTGCTCTAATAATATAACATGTGAGCAAACGAAAATGAAATCAAGTTTGGCTTTGAAATATTTGTTTTATGAATAATATGTTTGTGACACTGTTAGTCTATGTCAAATTTGAGGTTAGCAGGGTAGGTTTTGCGTAAGTTTTGACACAGACTGATGCAAAACCTAGCCTGCTAACCTCGAATTTGACATAGACTTACAGTGTCACCAACATATTATTCATAAAAAAAATATTTCAAAGCCAAGCTTGATTTCATTTTCGTTTGCTCACATGTTATGTTATATATTTACGTACTAGCGGAAAATATTTAAATTTTAATTCTTGTATTTAAGAGACTATTTTATTTTTGTAACTTTTTTATACAAATATAAGTTTGCATCGTATTTCTCGTTTCTTCTTCTTTTTATAATGACTTCATTTGAGGTATATATACAGTGTGTCTCGCAGAGTATCAGACATAGGGCAATTAAAATGGAGAAATTGTGAAAAGATCAACTATTGCTGTGTGGGCATCGAAGTACGCAATTGGTCAGAAATGCAAACAATTTGAAATTAATTTGACATTTGTCATTTTTGACCAATGTATCTCGATGGCTACACAGTAATAGTTGATCGCCCAATAATTTTCCAATGTTAATTTGGCTATCCCTGATAGTCGACATATTCTATCCAATTCAAGTTATCTGCAGTAACATTCTGGCGAGTGTTTTGGTAAATACCTACGTAATAATATACAGTCGCGGCCAAAAAAACCGGGACACTTTTTTTAACCTAATTTTCAAAATGCAAAAACAGCGCTGACACTGACAATTCTAATTAATAAATGTCATCAAAAGTCATTGTTTAGATCTGAATAATGACGTTTGATGACATTTATTAATTAGAATTGTCAGTATTCAGATCTAAACAATGACTTTTGATGACATTTATTAATTAGAATTGTCAGTGTCAGCCATTGTTTTCGCATTTTGATAATTAGGTCAAAAAAAGTGTCCCGTTTTTTTGGCCGCGACTGTATAATAGTATATTATATACCAAGGGACAGAAGTGCATCATTTGATCCCCAGGTATATACGCTATTTTTTGCACTCACGGATTACAAATAAATCTGATTTTGCTGGTTTTAAAATTTATACGTTCGATTCGGAAAAATGAATGGCTTAGGAAATGTAGATGAGTAACTAAGGTAATGTTGTAAATAATGTCATTTTGAAGGACCAAAGTTCCACTTTTGATCCCTGAGGGATTAAATAAAAATTTAATCTCTCAGGGATTAAAATATTATTCTGTTGGTCATTTATTTTATGTATCATATATTATTTTTACAGAATATATTTTATTTTACTAAACATTTTTTATATTGCGGTCTCTTTATTTTATTTACTAGAAATAAGGTTTTTTTACTAAACAAAATTACTTGTGGTTTTAATATAATAATGCTCATTTAATTTTTTGTCTTTCTTTATTGAAAATTAAACTTCTTACTGTCGCTTTGATTTTTTGAATGAAACATATTATTTGAACTAAACACTCTGTATTTTTTCTGAACATCTATAATTTTTACTGAAGATTTATTATTTTACTGAGCGCTTATTGTTTTCTTACTGATTGTCTACTATTTTTACCAAAAGATTATTATTTTACTAAACATCTATTATTTTACTAAACATTTATAATTCTTACTGAACGTTTCACATTTTTACTGTGCACTTATAATTTTTACTGAACATTTATTATCTTACATAACACATATTAGTTTTACTTGACATTTACTATTTCTACTGACCAAATGTACTTGATGTTTTAAAAATACTGTGCATTTAATTTGTTGCCAATTTTTTTAGAGTAGCTAAACGCTTTAAATATTTTGAATATTGTTATGATACATAAAGGGCTGTCTAAAATCAAAGTCATTAATTGAATATGAATGTTGTGAAACTAGCCCCTTTTTATAAGGGTGTCAAAATTACTGCGAACGGGTAGCTATCAGCCGGAGATAATGTCCACTCATATATACCATAGATTAACACACAAAACACCATAGAAATTCATTTAAGCAATTTATTGCGTTTTAACTATAGTTACATTCAGTAATTAGTGGAAATTTGTGAATTTTAATTGTATATTACAGTAAAATAGATTATCTCTCATAAACCGGCGTTTCGTTTCCCTGGAGAAACCGCAACCGGTGATGCACAGGCGGGTAGCGGGTGTTTTCGCCTGACAAGAGATCTTCGGGGCTGATCCGTTGCTTCCTCGTGAATCTACGGGAGCTCGCGCTGCGCCGACGTTTTGGAAGTTCGTGCGATTCTGACGTCTGTAAACATGTGAAGAAATTAGGTTAATTACTGTATTTCTTACCCTAATTGGACTGTTACGATTTTCACCGGGAGGCCGCGGCGGCCGATGAAACGGGCGTGCGTTTCTTTAGCACGATCGTCGCTGCAGGATAACTTCACTGGCCCTGTGAGTTTTGGTGCCCTGGAGATGTTATTTCCTCATAAACATGCCAAGTACGGAGCTAACTGTAATCTGAATAATTAGTAATATTTTGCTTGCTTACACAAATTAGCAAATCGAATTCGGGCTACTTTAGTTATGAATTAAAATTAAAATGAATGGTTTCGAGTTGAAACTCGAAAGTTTCGGCAGTTGTCTGCGGGGCACGAAATTAATCTCGCGGCGGCTTATAGCGGGCTTGAGTTAATGGGACTGTTAAGCCTAATTAATGTCGGGATTATTTATAAGGGGACAATTTAAGTTTGCGATGTGAGTCTTCTCGAGGAAGGCATCCACGTCTAGCAAACTGCAGGTTTATTTACAGGAACGGTTTAAGTTTGCGATGTGGGTCTTCTCGAGGAAGAAGAATAAGTAAGAATTTCTCTGGGCCGGACGGGAAACAGGAAGGGGGATCGGGAACTGGAAACGGAGTCTGGAAAAATCTCTCTGGAGAATCTGTCAGGAAAATCTGTCTAAATCAGTTCTGCAACCGCTTTTATACGGCTTTGGATGTTCATAGGTGGGGAGGAACTGCGCGCGGTTCGCCTTTGTTTGTCTTCCGTTATCTTTAGGTGCGGCCTGGGCCCGCGTTGGCTTATCTTCTGGGACATTGACAGGCCGTGATTTGTGATAACGCTGAGGTCGGCGACGTATAAATTTGAATATATTATTTAATATTTGCTTAACCAAATTCCTACGGAAGCTAGCGTTACAATGTGAGTTAAAATGATATAAAAGGCATTTGAGCATTCTACAGTGGTTTAAAATAATTATAATGTTATTACAAGCATATGGTACGTGTGACGACTATTATTTCTATTAAAAGTAATATGAAAGTAGGTAGATTTCAAATAAGGTAATATTGTAGATGGCAGGAATAATGGTATAGGATATTAAAAATTTTGTTAAAAACAGTTTACATAATAACAAATGTATGAAGAACAAGATGTAATTATTTTTGGTGTGAATAAAAAATAGAAATTTAAACCCTATACTTGGAAATTTGGAAAAAGTAAAGGGGATACAAAAAAATTTACGAGGTGTTAATTAATACAAGAAATATATTGGTGAAATGAAGATGAAGTTATAATTATTATTGGAAGGTGAATGAGTTCCATACAAGCAAGCAAAGGTAATTATAATAGAAGTGGATTTGGATAGAGTTATTTATTACGTTATTACAAGTGATAAGAAGTGACATTATAAACAATTATGCATTACGAACTACAATAGTGGAATACAAATGGACGTCAGTGGCTGACTGCGAGGGATTGCAGAGGTGTTATAAGTTGTGAAGAAATCTGTTGGTTACTGTCGACAGATACAACTAAAGTAGACCTATAAAAGAAGAACATTAATCGAGGATTGGATAGGATATCAAACTTACCGTGAGCCAGTTGGAGTAGAAGGATCGTCAGGAATAGCGGACTTGCCATGACCAGTAGGAGCAGATAGGACATCTGGAAGGTGACAGGAGTTTTGCTGAGGAGAAGCAATACCGTTGGTGTTAGCAGCCAGGGATTTGACGGGTTGTCATTTGCCTTGTCATAGGGCATTACGTCATCGCAGGGATAGCTGTAGGATCCTGACAGTGGAAGCAAGGTAGTGTTTCGTTTTTGAAGAAACATTGGAGTGGCAAAAGTAGAAGTTTATTCAGGTGGGTTAATAGTATCAAATTGAACCTATATAAAAGAAAAGACAATTATAAAGAGTGAAATTAGTATAATCAATTACTTACATTAAGGTATTGAGTCAGGCACACATGAATAGAAATAATATTTGTCATTTTAATTGAGAATATTACTTAAACGTTTTGACCTATAAGGTGACAGTTGGTGTCATAAAACAAACTAAAGTCATTATCAAAATTAACTTTGTAAAACAAATGAAAAAAAAATGAGTTATTAAAAATAAATCTAAACTGAATAATGCAAAGTAAAGATATCAGATTAATTATTACATAAATAAAAACGGCGCCCAACTGAACATGTGTTATAGCTATTAAAGGAAAGTAACAGTAGTTGAACATTACATAAAGAAATAGCATAGCAGTCTTACAATTATGAGCAAAAGGAGCATATTAACATATCATAAAACATAAAACCGTGTCAATATCTTCAATAAAACATGCGGGAAAATCGGATTAAATGTCTATTTAATTCTACGTACATTCGACATCCAACTATAAAACAACCCATGCCAACTAATACAACATCCTTTGTTTTTAATAAAATTATGAAACTTAACTATCTTTTATCTAATAGACGTGTCTGTCCGGGACGCTGTTTTGTCTGTCTGGGACGCTGTTTCAGCAGCCAAACCGTAAGAGATAGAGAAAAAAGTTATTAAAGTTATATGTTTGGAATGGTCATGTCAGGCCAGAAACCGAATTTCAGTCTCTAACACTAATTATTATCTTAATTATAATCCTAACTTTTTAGGTTAGATTCTGGGCAAATTTTATCAAGGCGAATGCAACTGGTAGTTTGCTACCAACAATGACGTCATATACGTACGTGTGGTGAATACGCGTTCTATTTGCAAAACGGTCTTTTTTGTTTTATTAAATGAGACATTTGTCTCACTGGACTGCTAGTCCTTTACCTAATAGACGTGTCTGTCCGGGACGCTGTTTTGTCTGTCTGGGACGCCGTTTCAGCAGCCAAACCGTAAGAGATAGAGAAAAAAGTTATTAAAGTTATATGTTTGGAATGGTCATGTCAGGCCAGGAACCGAATTTCAGTCTCTAACACTAATTATTATCTTAATTATAATCCTAACTTTTTAGGTTAGATTCTGGGCAAATTTTATCAAGGCGAATGCGACTGGTAGTTTGCTACCAACAATGACGTCATATACGTACACTTCTGTGCAATAAAATTAAGCACACACGGCTTTGTTGCATTTATTAATAAAGTTTGTTTTTCGAAAGGTCTTAGTTTTAGCCTTTTAATAAAGGTGTTATTTTCAAGTTATGGTGTCTTATCATTTATTGAAACTGCTGCTAAGATATTAAAATAGATCCGAATTATACAAACTAGAATATTGTGAAATAGAGTCATAAGACGTGTGCTTAATTTTATTGCACAGAAGTGTACGTGTGGTGAATACGCTTTCTATTTGCAAAACGGTCTTTTTTGTTTTATTAAATGAGACATTTGTCTCACTGGACTGCTAGTCCTTTATCTAATAGACGTGTCTGTCCGGGACGCTGTTTTGTCTGTCTGGGACGCCGTTTCAGCAGCCAAACCGTAAGAGATAGAGAAAAAAGTTATTAAAGTTATATGTTTGGAATGGTCATGTCAGGCCAGGAACCGAATTTCAGTCTCTAACACTAATTATTATCTTAATTATAATCCTAACTTTTTAGGTTAGATTCTGGGCAAATTTTATCAAGGCGAATGCGACTGGTAGTTTGCTACCAACAATGACGTCATATACGTACACTTCTGTGCAATAAAATTAAGCACACACGGCTTTGTTGCATTTATTAATAAAGTTTGTTTTTCGAAAGGTCTTAGTTTTAGCCTTTTAATAAAGGTGTTATTTTCAAGTTATGGTGTCTTATCATTTATTGAAACTGCTGCTAAGATATTAAAATAGATCCGAATTATACAAACTAGAATATTGTGAAATAGAGTCATAAGACGTGTGCTTAATTTTATTGCACAGAAGTGTACGTGTGGTGAATACGCTTTCTATTTGCAAAACGGTCTTTTTTGTTTTATTAAATGAGACATTTGTCTCACTGGACTGCTAGTCCTTTATCTAATAGACGTGTCTGTCCGGGACGCTGGTCTGTCCGGGACGCTGTTTTGTCTGTCTGGGACGCTGTTTCAGAAGCCAAACTGTAAGAGATAGAGAAAAAAGTTATGAATGTTATATGTTTGAAATGGTCATGTCAGGTCAGGAAACGAATTTCAGTCACGTGACACTTCCGGTTTTCGAGAAATCGCAAAAAATACCGTTTTTCAAATAGAACGCGTATTAAATAAAAACTGTTTCAGCAGCCAAACGGAGCTGCGACCCTCTGCTCCTTAAAACCTCGATCGGTTAGGCAACCACTTTGACAGCTTCCAGAATGTTCCGATGCCCTCTGCGCCTTAAAACCTCGATCGGTTAGGCAACCACTTTGACACCTTCCAGGTCTGGGTACAGTTTTTATTTAATACGCGTTCTATTTGAAAAACGGTCTTTTTTGTTTTTTTTAAATGAGACATTTGTCTCACTGGACTGCTAGTAGATTAATAATTAAACATAATCCTATAAATACTTTGGTCGTTTTCTATTTTGCATTGGTCTATTAACCCATGCTTTTGAATCCATTAACTTCTCAGTATTGTCTTTCTTTTAAATCATTTTTAATGATATTATTATGAAACACTCGGTCATCCTGAGAAGTAGCTGTTTTAGAATTCTCAAAACTTTTCAAAATATCAGGCGCATGTGTATCAATGTTATTGTCGGTTTTACTGCGATATGGCGCCTCTATCAAATGCCACCTATTTCGACGATTATTACACACAACTGTCACATGACTGATATCATCCAATGAGAAACATGCATTTTTTGAAAATCGACCAATCCCGAACTGATTACCTGATAAGCTCCCTAGGGAAACTTATCAGCCAATAAGCTCCCTAGTGCTAATTATCGGCCCCATAGATGGTGTCATAATTAGAAATAGAAATGCAAGAAACAAGTAATTTGAGTTTTTTGACATTATTAGATCAATTTTAAATCATAATTCGTATACGGTATTTTGTGTAATAATCTTTAAAATATAAACTCGGGCGACACACTTACATATAATTTTGCCTGTGCCAAGAGTCATCGTGCTGGTTGCCCTTAGAAAACTACCCTCGGGACAGTTTTCATTGCAACCAGCACTCGACCCTTGGCGTGTGCAAAATTATTGGTATGTCTCGCCTTTGTTATATTAGTATTGATAATATCCTTTAAGTATCTGTTTTTACAATATACGAACGTGGTTCTTTGCATATTTCTACCACTTTACCATTTTGTTTTATGTCTGAAATCCATACAAAATCACCAATTTTTAACAGTGTCAATTTATTGTTATTGTGTCTATTATTAAATAATTGTTCATGTTTATTCTTTCTCTTTAATTCGGTTAGAAAGAATGACTCAGTATTCAAAGGCGCATTTAATAAACTTGGCAAAACCCCTGTGGGTTGGGGTTTAGAATAGACCCACAGTATCCCTGCTTGTCGTAAGAGGTGACTAAAAGAGTTGGGCGTGGGGCTAACTACTCCATGGGTGTAAAAACCCTTCCCCGTTAAAAAAATCCAAGTTAAAAAAACTACACAACAAAACTGTCAAACAGAACGAAGACGATTCAAGCAAAGAAAGAAGGATAACGATTTAGTATTTGCGACATGGAATGGCAGAAGTCTGCATAGGGTCGGAGCTATGCAGCAATTACAACAAGAACTGTTACATTTTAATTTTAGCAACTCTTAGCGCCATGATGTAGGCAATACAAAGTGCATATTGAGCCTAGTTCGTCACCGGCGTTAGTAGTTCCCAATTCTTCAAGTTTGACATCTTGACCTCTAGGTGGCGCATCTGATGCGCATTGAAATAATTTAATACCGATCAATTATTGGACAAATTTTATGTCATGGATTTTCTGGGTGATCGCTATTGGTTTGTTATGAAGTAAGGGATACTCGTTTATCGGTTTCTGAAAACAAGTGAAAATGACTTCCTTCGCTTCGTTTTGCCGTGAGCGTCCATTTTGATGGCGTCGTAAAGTACTTCATTTTGTGCCAGAAATCTCCAGACTGGAATGCAGATTTGGTAGTTATTGCTAAGGCAATGGAATTCCGTTATTGTCTGGTAGGTAGCCCTTTTGTTTCCTCAAGTGTGGTTCTAACTGAAAACTTCGTCTATAGGAGATTTTTCAAGCAAGAATTTTCAAGTTCGATTTAAGAGCGACCTTGGGAGTCCCGACCCCTTGGCTTTCGATGCACCAAACTCGTGTTTAGCCGCACGTGCACTTTGCCGTTGGATTGCTGGCATTGCTGGGAGATGCTGAATTAGGCCACGACCTGTTTCACACCGAGCCGAAGTTGGGGTCATGGTGGAAATTCACCTGCCAGGTGGCTGTCGTGGAATAGGCTTCCTGCTGCGTTACGCATCATGGTACCGTCAACCTAAAGTGCTGTAGAAATTCTTAATATGTACTTGTCTTGGACTCCCCCTTTTTTCCGTCGAGTTCCTGAGTGCAACCGATTTGTCTTGGCATCGTGCACCTCGTTTAGGAGCTGTATTGTTCGGGGACTTTAGTTGGGAAATTTGCCTTCGAGTGTAATTTCATTTAACCTAGTTAGTAGGAGTTTAATCGATGTTAACATTTAAATATTTTTTTCTACGGCCAGGCTGATGAAGCTTTAATTAATCAATGTTACGGATGTTATTCTAAATTAGATTTTGCTTGAGTTGACCTGTTCAACAGTACTTAAATCATTTAAAATTTTATTGATTGCAGTGTAAACTGTAATTTGACTTTATGGACGGATCCATTATTGCTTATATTGACACTGTCAATTGTGTTAACAATTAAATTTCTTTTTGTGCTACTGTGACTTGAACGTAGTTAATACTGTCACACGTTCGGCTCATTTACAGGCCTACTTGGCTACTGGAAGCGCCACATTTACACAGATCTGTCTAAAGGGTACGTCAAGAGGTTTAGAACGCGCTTAACAATAGAGCAGCAAATGCAAGGTTCTCGTTCACTTGGCGTGTGCCAGAACGTGACGTTTGAGGACGTATTTAGATGTCTCGTACATACATATTCACTTCTGTTTAGTAAATTCAACTAATTTAATTAAACATTGGGGGTCCTAATTAAAGCCAAAATTTTAATTACCGTTTATCATGTATTTAAAATAACCCGGGCTGTATACTTTACTTAACTTTATTGCATATTTGTGCTTAACCCATATGTACAGGCTGCTTCAAATAATATGGTAACACTGTGGTTATTATATGAATAGTAATGTTCTCTGGCTTTTATTTACTGCTGCATTGAGTCTCTGTTGTTCTTTATTGAACTATTTAGGTTCGCCGTTACACGTTTCACCTGGGAGTAATAAAACTGAAGCTAGACAACGGCGTGGCGCCCTTCCGGATCCTTCAACAGCAGGTAATTCGTTCTTTTGAACCCACCCCATCTACGGCTGAGAGGCCGCGAGCGTACACTCCCAAGCCACCCCTTTTGGTGACAGAGATTCTTTTAGCAGGTATTAGCGTAGGGGGACATAGTGTCATTGTAGTGGATAGTTTTGTTGTATTGAATTAGGTGGGGGTGACAGAACTAATCAGATATAGAACAGATATTGCAGAAATTTAGGAAATTCGATGAAAAGGGAAAGAAGTTACGGATTTCAAACATTTTACATTGTTTAACAGCGGAAACACGACTAATACATTAGGCACAGGCTTTCTAGTAAGCAGAAGAGCACAACATCTGGTAAGAGATTTTAAAGCAGTAAGCGAAATGATATGTACTCTGCGAATAGAAAGAAAATGGAATAATTTAACATTTATTAACTGCCACGGACCAAGATCAAGAAACAAAAGAAAGATTTTACGAGATGCTGTGTATCCCCCCAAGGAGATGTGAAAAACATTCTTCTCGTACTTTTTTGCATCTTTTTTAAAAAATTAGTGGCGACTTGATATGCTAATAGTACTGCGTGAACGTTTATCTTGTTGACATCAATGGCTCTATACCAGGCCTTCATCTCGTTCATGAGGTGGATTCCCTGGTTGAATTTCCTTCGGAAGTTCTCTAACTTCGTCGATTCTCTGTTTCGTTTATAGTTGTCATTGCGGCTAGCATTAATTTGGCTTGATGGCTGGGAGTTGGCCAACGACTGCTCATGCAGCTTGTGGATAAGTCGCCCAAAAATGTCGTGGAAGGTTGTCCAGTTTTTGTAACTTCTTTCAAAGATTGGCATGGTAATTTTTGGTATGCAAGGTGTAACTAAAATACTTGTCCATATCGTACGTCGTACTAAACACGGATTGTTTCTGCTTGATCTGCATGTATTTAAAATAAAACATCAACACAGACGATCACCATTCACTACAGTTGCATTGACTCAGACTACCTGTTGCTGCAGGCTAACATGCAGCTTGTGAAAATGCAGACAGACCATTACGATAAATAGAAAGAGATATGATTGTTTAACGGAGATAAATAAGTCAATTTTAAATATTACAGATTTTTTAGCAGATAAATAAAAAATCATTTTGTCAAAATTGTTTAATAATTAACATTTTAAAAATTTTAGACGTTTTGCCAGTTTTGTTAGCATCATCAGTAAAAAATTGCAATTGAAGGTTTATAAAACAGATTAAAATTATAATTATTTTACATTGCTGAAATATAAGAAAATTTTTAGGTTAGCGAAGATGCAACTATGTTTCGAAATTAGCGTACTTACTTGAGTTATTTTAAAAGTAGAATTATTATCACATGTTTAATTTCAGAAATTCATTAATAAAACAACACTTTAGGGACAAGTAGTTCCATAATTAAATATTAAATTGGTATTTAGTTGAAAGTTTTAACATACTGCAAGATGGAAGGTTAAAATTGTGAATCCATCTAATATCAGACAGACAAAACAATTATTAAAAAATCGGGAGTGTGCTCCCCTAGACTTTCTCGCATTCGCCTTGGTACTGATAACTATTGGTGTTTAACAGTTGTATATGTATCTATCTATGTTTACATTAAAAACGTTCTGCGTAAATACAATTTTATTTTAAGTTTTGTGCCCCAAAACAACTTACTTATCTGCCTTTTCGCTACGCGCCTGTACAAACATATGAAAGTACCACTACCTGTTTAGGTAAAGTGCCGCTTTAGGTTAACCTATCATACTGAAATTTTATATCTGGGAGTTTTTCTCAATAATAAATGTATGTGCAAAATTTCGTGCAAATACCTTGAAGCAAACTGGTACTTTACTTGAATGGATACCGCTACCTGTTTAGGTAAAATGCCACTTCCGGTTAACCGATCATGCTGAAATGTAATATCTGGTAGTTTTTCTACATAAGAAATGTATGTACAAAATTTTGTTCAAATATCTCGAAGCAAACTGGTACTTTACTTGAATAGGTACCGCTACCTGTTTAGGTAAAGTGCCACTTCCGGTTAACCGATTTCGCTCAAAATTTGACAGGAATCTACAAATTTTGAATAATGACTATGTACATAATTTCAAGGGTCTAGCTTATTTCGTTTTTAAGTTATCGTGTTCACACACACACACACGCACACACATACACACACACAGACATAATTCGAAAAATGGTTTTTTCGGACTCTAGGAGGTCTAAAACGTCAAGATTCGTCAAAATCTCGAAGTCGATTTTTTTGACGATTACAATACTTTCTCTATACTACCGTATGCGAGAAAGTAAAAAGAAGACACTATTCAATTCAGCAGTATCGGATGTATTCAATATGTAGGAAAGTGGCCTGGACGCCTGGAGGCTATCCAAAAGTTTCCAATCTCTAGCGTGCTTTTAAAACTTTCTTTAGTGCAACAAAAGTAAGTAAATGCGGCATATGCCGCGGGCTTCAGCTAGTGCCTTCATAACCTATGACTAAAGAGCCTCTTAGTCATGAGCTGAAGTTGGCAACGATGTTTTAGTCATGTGGTGGAAGTTAGGTTCAAATAGTATTTGCTTTATTAGCCACAGCCAAAACTAAAATCAAGTTAGCGTTCAACCGTCACTTTGACGTTTGTCAAGCATAATTTAACCTAATATAATAAATGTCAAAATTTTAATGAAATAATATGATGTTATATTCTCTAAATTTGTGGTCGTAGAAAAAGTATAGTATGCAACTCGTTTTATAAACTTATTAGTCACTCATTTTATTAAACACTCGCTCCGCTGCGCTTCGCTCGTGATTAATAAAACTCGTGACTAAAATGACGTTTATAAAACTGATACATAATATACTATTATTCACGTGTGGCATATAATTGTTTTCCAATGCCTACATTTAGTTATATAAATTTTAAACTTGAATAAATAATTTTAACTAAATATCATATTACCTGTTTTTGTGGTAGTTAACACAGTAGCATGCATTTATTTTGTTATTTGCTATAGATTATGGACTATTTTATTCACTAGTGAATAAAGAAGCATTTTATCCACCCTCATCATTAAAATGTTTTTTATCATGGAGATTTTCATAGGTAAAATACAGCTTTACAAGTAGGTATTGGAAAAAAAAATTAGTAATGAGTAGAGCGCGGATTCTAGGGCAATTGCCTAATTGCCATTTTTTTAGGCCCATGTATGGGACTACGACAGAAATTTGTTTCATAGAAAAACAAGTTTTTTAACGCTATGTATTAAAGCCTAAAACGCCTAAAATGTAAAATAAACGCCTAAGCAACTTTTATACTGCCTAAAATAGGCTTTGGTTGTTTTTAGAATTTTAGTGGTTCAAAAACCTTGGCCACTTTCATGAAGTGCTTTTTTGTTTGAGCGATGTGTCTTTTTATCTCAAAGCCCTGTCCAAGCATGAAGAATTTTTGAAACAAAGTCTATGAACGTGAGCTTTTAAGTACTTTTTTGCTAGAATGCGTTTATGAACGGTTTTGAGTGAATCTTTACAAGAATTTCTACATGACCACGACGCTCGAGCGAAGTTTTTGAACGCACCCTGCCGATGACGTTATTTGTCAACAATCCCGACATTACCGACCCACCAATCATGCCGTGGTAAAACCGGCGCCGTAGAACACTTTTTATCATGACCGGTAGAAGACGCCGCAATACATCTATTTTTGACTAATAAAAAAGGATAGAAAGTTTAAAACGAATTCATAACCATGTGACCATAGTTCCTAACGTCCGGGAAACCCCGAACTACACAAAGATGCTTTCTTTATCTATGCGACCAATCTAAAACCTAACCTCAAATCTATCCAGGGCCGTAGCTACAGGCTTGGGAACCCTGGGGCAAACAAATAATTATGGGGCCCCCACATTATCTTCCCTTTTACCTCTACACCACTTTCATTTAGTAAGCATTTTTTTAATAGGGTTACTATTTTTTTTCTGTTAAGATAGAAGAATGAGCATTTAAAACAGACAAAACGCATATTTACTTGTCACATTGAGTTTAATATAAAACTGTGTTTAATGTTTCAACAGGCTAAGTTTGGTTCAAACTTTTTTAAGACAATTTCGTAAAAAAAACTTCCTCCGTCTTCGGGGCCCCCCAATGTTCGGGGGCCCCGGGGCGATGCCCCGGCTGCCCCGGTGGTAGCTACGGCCCTGAATCTATCTAATCCCTATTCTCGCAGCTTGCGTTTTTTGTCTTGGATTAAGCATTGCCTTCCAATTTGTGGTAATTGTTTTGTTAACTAAATTGCTAAATAGCTGTGGAAGAGGATTTTCATCAGAACATTTCGGGCAATATTTAGTGTGTCAGGCAAATGCTCGCTATTTTTAATATTGCACTTATATTATCATCAATTACCATATACATATTCTATATTATCAAATTTATCATTATTTTACTAGTTAGATATTATTTTTCTACCATTTTATTTTGTTTATTCCATAGCATTTATTATTTGTTATTTGAATGTGCAAGCTTTGCAATTAATAACAATTAATACCTACAACATTTTTAGCCAATCGTTTAAATTCAGAAAATCAAAACAGTATTCTTTGCCTAATTTAGGCCATGCAGCCTAAATTGCTTATTTTAGTTTTTAGTGCCTAAACCTGGCATTTTTGTGGCCTGAATAAGGAGCTTATTTAACTTTTTTAACGGTCTAAAATCCGCGCCCTAGTAATGAGGTTTTTTTGCATATTTCGTCCTTATTAAAAACCTAAAATATTAACATAAAATTTTGTATAAAAATTATTAATGCAAATAGAAATCAAAAATAACATACAGGAGGTACTTCAAACTATTAATAGGCTACAAGTAAACTAGAAAAATTTGAGAATGCAAACTTAAAAATGTGGTGCACCAATAAAGCAAATAAATATGGAATTAGGTTAGGCAAGTAAACTACACCTTTTTCAATTGTAATTCAGAAAGTGTGATTTGTAATTCAGATTAATAAATTGTAATTCAGATTAGTAAATTGTAATACAGAAAGTGTAACTTGTAATTCAGAAAGGGCAAGTTGTAATTCAGAAAGCATCAATTATGAATCAGAAACCAAGGAGCGAGCTAGAAGAAGAATTACCATGTAGATACAAATATATACAGAAAGTGTACAAAATTGCAGTAAATAATTCAGGAAGTGTAATTTGTAATTCAGATTAAAAATTGTAATACAGTGTAGAAACTTTTGACCATTTTGCATTGTGCGCAGGGCTGATTTATTGGGTAGCGAGAAGGGGCACCTCGAAGGCTGTTGAGCGAGGTTGCTAGCATTTTAAGTTAGTCTGTATATTTTAGCTGTACTGTTCAGGTTTATATTTTCGCCATTATACGTTTATTTAATTCAACCGTGTTATTATTTGATATTTTGGTGCCGAAACCGGGAACGGAACGGAACGGAAAGTGAAAATAAAACTGAACACTAACGCGAATATTCTGAAGTTAAAGTGGTACGCGAACGCGAATATTCAAATCGTGCGGTTAAAATACGGGCTCAGCGATGGAAGTAAAACGAACGGTGTGCAGATCGCAGTTAACAAAAACAATCAACTACGTGAACGGTTTGTTAGCAGAGGAATACGGTGCTGAAGACATTTATACGGCGATGGCAAAGCTAAAACTTGCGACCGATAATCTTAAAGAATCGACCGGCAATTAGAATCTTCCCATACGAAATACTGGAAGAAGAATTCCAGAAGCAGATGGAGTATGAAGAGGTCGCGGTAACCACGATGTCTAAGCTTGAGTTTAGATTAAAAATGATAGATAGAGCACACACAGAAGCCATTCAAGTTGGGGCAAATGCGCGACATGCAACAAACGAAACGCGGGAAGAATCACGACCTCATCCCGTAGTCAAGCTGCAACGATTGGAATTGGTGAAATTTGACGGCAGTCCAAAGGGTTGGATTCCTTTTTGGGAGCAATTCAAATCTAACGTTCACGAAAACCATCAGTTGAATAATGGAGATAGATTCAACTACTTAAGGATGTCTGTGACAGGCAAGGCAGCAGAGACAATAGAGGGATTTCCACCGTCGGGAGCTTTTTACGAGGAAGCCATGAGTATCCTAAAGGAGCAGTTCGGAAACGCTGAACGGCTGATCGAGCAATATTTCGACAGTATAATGAAAATTGAACCAGTGAAATCCAGAAACGACGTAGTTACATTACGCAAAAATTATAATTTGATTACGTCAGCTATGCGTGCTTTAACGATCCTGGAGGTTTCGAAGTCACAATATAACATCATCATAAAATCAAGCCTGATGAAATCGTTACCCACGGAATTGCGTCTAGGATTTTATAGACAAACAAAGGGCAAAGTTTTGGATCACCAAGAAAGTGGTTCTAATGCGTCAGGTGCCGCCTCGTCAGAAGAAGACGCCGATCGGCAAGTGAGTGATTTATTGAGGTTTGTCAAGAATGAAATGGAAGCTTTAGAGCAGGCGTTGAAGCCGGATGGAGATCTTAGAGGAAAGGTGCCGGAAGCTTCCAAGAAACCGAGTTACAAGGGAACTGCGTCCAGTTTATTAGCGACCCAAAATAAAGCTATAAATAACTGTTTCTTTTGCAAAGGCGAACATCCGACCGAGGGGTGCGATGCAGATATTTCCTTGGAACGGAAGAAAGAAATGCTGAGGGCCAGTGGACGCTGCTATCGATGTACAAAAGGATCCCACAGTTCAAAGTTTTGCCGAAACAGATACTTGAGTTGTAGGAAATGCAAAGGAAGACACGCTACCACATTGTGCGACCCAGCATGGGTTAATCTGGGCAAAACTGGACCGACAATAAATCTTCCGGAAACAAGTGCCGGCAGTGCGCCGACCTCATCTGTGTCAAGTTTGATGACAAACATAAAGAAAAACGTGTTACTACAAACTGCCTGTGTTTACGCGAGTAACGGAAGTGCTTCTATGAAACTAATCCGCTTAGTGCTTGACGGTGGTAGCCAGCTTACTTTTATAAAAGAAAACGTCTCAAGAATTTTAGGGTTACCAGTAGTAGGGCAACATCGCGTTAGTATCGCCGCTTTCGGGAACAATGGGCCGGTACCATCAAATCTTTATAATCGCGTGTTAATAACTTTGAAGGGACAATATACGGATGAAAAATTAACGATTGAGGCCGTGGAAGTGCCGGAAATTTGTATGGACAATTTAAACATTCCAAGTGAAAGTGTTGCAGAGTATAAACATTTACAGTTAGCGGATTACGTGCCTAAAGACACTGATCGGTCGTTAATGTTTGAAGGGATTAACTTATTGATAGGCGCAGATAACTATTGGTCTATAGTTACTGAACCGAATCTTCGCCTAAGTGATCATCTAGTAGCCGTTAATACCAAATTTGGCTATACGTTACACGGACCGACCCCAGTAGATGCCACGACAGTTGCTGTTAATTTACAAATAGTACTACATGCTACAGTTTCAACCACGGAGCCATCAGTTGAAAGACTATGGGACTTGGAAACCATAGGGATAACGAACGAAGAAGACGAAGGAAGGGATTTTTCGGAAAACTTCGTAAGAAACTGCGTTAAAAAGTGCAACGATCGGTACGAAGTTGCGTTGCCCTGGAAACAAGATGAACCTATTATCGAAGACGACAACTTTATTAGCGCTCGTGTACGTACCGAAAAGCTTAAATTTAAATTAACGGTTATGAATAGAATAAGCGAATATAACAGTGCCATTTACGAACTGATAAACAATGACTACGCAGAGTTAGTTAGTGATAGCGAAAGAAACTCAAGTGTTAACAACCGCGTGTATTATATGCCCCACAGACCGGTATTTCGTGACGATAAAGAAACTACCAAGTTGCGCATCGTCTTTGATGCCAGTTCTCATGGACCACATGCTAGTTCATTGAACAATCTTTTGGATAAAGGGCCTAATTTGAATCCGGACTTGGTTAAAGTATTATTAAATTTTCGGGTAGGTCAGATTGGAATGACGGCGGACATAGAGAAGGCGTTCTTGCAGATTTATCTGAAAAGCTACGAAAGGGATGCTCATCGTTTTTTGTGGTATGACAGTAACGGCGAATTAAAAACTTACCGCATGAAACGGGTAACGTTCGGGGTTACTTGCAGTCCGTTTCTTTTGAACGTAGTTATACAAAAACACTTAAACGACAATAGTGATCGCGACCCTAAGGTGATACAAACATTAAAAAACGGGTTCTTTGTGGACGATTTGGTGATAAGCGTTGATAATAGAAAGTTCGCGGAACATTTAAAATGTCTTGCAGTGGGGCTTTTCCGGGAGGCTTCCATGAATTTACGTAAGTGGACAACAAGCGATCAACATCTAAACGGACAGATTGGTTCCCATAGTACCGGAGTAAAGAAGGTGTTAGGAATTAATTGGTGTAGTGTGAACGATAGGATTAGTGTAGACTTAACTAGTGTGGCAGAATACATACGCTCTGTAAATATTGTAACTAAACGGCATGTGTTACAAACGATTGCTCGCGTGTATGACCCGATGGGGCTAATTGGCCCTTGCTTAATTAAACTTAAAGTGCTATTCCAGAACGTATGGAGAAAAAATATTGGTTGGGACGATTTGTTGCCGTATGATCTGTCGAGTGAGTGGCATGAATGTAGCCAACAGTTAATTCAGCTAAAGGACTTTTCGGTACCGCGTCGCGTATTCGTATCTTGTGAATCGCGTGAAACCCAGCTGCACATTTTCGCGGATGCATCACTACGAGCGTATGGGGTAGCGGCGTACATACGTGAAAAGAACAATCAAGGTAAAATTAACGTAACGTTATTGTGTTCAAAAAATCGCGTCGCGCCGTTGAAAGAGTGTAGCGATCAATTAATGACTCTACCGCGGTTGGAACTTACTGCTGCATTGTTGGCGGCTCGGTTGCAAAATTTTATAAATAAAAATCTGTCAACTCAAATTGACAAGATAGTGTGTTGGACGGATTCGCTGATCGCACTACATTGGATTAAAGGAGATCCCTCCAAATGGAAGCCGTACGTTGCTAATCGCACAAGGGAGATCCAATCGCTGTCCAACAACATACAAGGCTGGTACCATTGTCCAGGTCGCGAGAATCCTGCGGACTTACTTACTCGTGGAATTAGCGCCAACGCTCTTCTGGATTCCGAAGAATGGCAGCAGGGTCCGTCGTGGCTACGAGAGGACGAGGATAGATGGCCAGGTGATATTATCGACGACGTAAATCCACAAATTGCATCAGTAACTAAACTGTGTTGTTTAACAAATCAAGCAGATGGTAGAAATGCGGACAATTTTATAGAATTGACGAGATATAGTGACTTTGATCGGGTAGTGCGAATAACGGCGTATGTATTGCGATTTACGGGAAATTGCAGACGCAAAACCAATAAAAATATTGGAAATTTGACGCTAGACGAAATCGAAAGTGCAGAAAGGTGTGTACTTAGGCAGTCACAGCAAGAGGTTTACCTTTCAGAGGTCAACAATCTGAAGACAATTGGTGCGGTCGAGCGCGGTTCCAGTATTTCGACTTTAAAACCCTTTTTGGACAAGGACGGACTGTTACGCCTGGGGGGTCGCCTTCAGAATTTAGAAGCAAACTTCGATCTTAAACATCCCATCATTTTGCAGAAGAGTACACATTTGAGTAAGTTATTGATTACCAAAATTCATAGAATTGTTCACCACAGTGGTGTAAATGCCACTCTTTGTGAACTTCGCAAACGGTTTTGGATAATTCGAGGTAGACAATTAATAAAATCGGTGTTATCCAAATGTGTCGTTTGTAAGAGGTTACACGGAAAATCAGCATCGGCGCCGTTTGCACCATTGCCCAAGGATCGAATAGGGCAGGCGAAACCATTCGAAATAACCGGAATTGACTTCGCAGGGCCATTGTATTTCAAAGAAAAGGGCCTTACACAAAAATGTTATATTTTTCTGTTTACCTGTGCGGTAATAAGAGCTGTGCATCTGGAGCTCGTTTTAAACATGGATGTCGCAGCCAGTATTTGTGCTATGAAACGTTTTTTTGCACGTAGAGGTATACCAAGGATTATTTACTCAGATAACGCGAAAAGGCTGTCCTCAGAATTTAAAGAATTGAGTAATATAATAGACAGTCAAGAAATATCCGAATTTATAAACCAGCGTCGGATCAGTTGGAAGTTCATAGCCGAGAGAGCTGCTTGGCATGGTGGTTTCTATGAACGGCTTGTTAAAAGCGTGAAGGATGCCTTAAAAGCTACTATAGGACGATCTCTGTTAAACAGAGATGAATTATTCACTCTTATTACAGAAATTGAAGCTACAATTAACGGACGACCACTGACGTACATCGGCAGTGAACATACGGATCCACTACCATTGACACCGGCACATTTCTTGTTAGGCCCCGGCCTAACTACCATACCATCCATAAACGGGAATGTCAAAGGAGATGCGCTAAGAAAGCAGTGGAAACAAAGAACTAGGGCACTGGACTACTTTTGGAAAAGATGGCGAGAGGACTATTTGCAGTTACTAAGAGGAGCCCATCACAACGTTAATGTGCGCGAGTGCCCAGTGAAAGAGGGCGATGTTGTGCTAGTGCATGGGGTTGACAAACGTCGACTTTTGTGGAAATTAGGCATAGTGGCAGAAACTATTTTAGGACGCGACGGGAAGGTGCGTGCGTGCTACGTAAAGTGTGCGAACGGAACAATTTTAAGGCGCCCAATACAGCTTCTATATCCTTTAGAATTAAGTAGTACATAATTTCGCGGCCGGAGGATGTAGAAACTTTTGCCCATTTTGCATTGTGCGCAGGGCTGATTTATTGGGGTAGCGAGAAGGGGCACCTCGAAGGCTGTTGAGCGAGGTTGCTAGCATTTTAAGTTAGTCTGTATATTTTAGCTGTACTGTTCAGTTTATATATTTTCGCCATTATACGTTTATTTAATTCAACCGTGTTATTATTTGATATACAGAAAGTGTGATTTGTAATTCAGATTAATAAATTATAATTCGGAATAGTAAATTGTAATTCAGAATGTGTAAGTTGTAATTGAAAAAGCATCAATTATAATTCAGAAACCAAGGTGCGAGCTTTATGAAGAACTACCATGTAGATACAAATATACACAGAATAGTGCATAAGCAATTGAATAATTATTCTTCTCTGACTGTACTGTAATTTATATTTATATCTGTGAGACCCTTACAGATGATAAAACCCCACTCGTACGCCTCGTAATTATTATCTTAGTTTAAAAAGTCGGCATAACTACATGTGGTGAAGTGCATCAAGTATGGCCTGGTTGCTCTAACAGGGTGTCTAGCAGATATGGCATTCAAAATTCCCGTATAATTCCCGTATTTCCCCGGTCATTTTATTAGGATTCCCGGATATTTTTTGGTCTTCCGGTATGAGTTTTTCGGCCTTTCATTCAAAAAAAAAAGACCCGTCTTCGCGCCTGCCGTACATTTTTGCAATTATTCCGGATAATCCGAATTTTTTTACGGAAATTTCGCTTATTATTTCCTTAAAATGGCAAAAATTACTGCAAATTTCCTTTGATAAAAAAATTCCCGGTTGCCTAAGAAATTCCCGCATATTTCCCTCATTTTCAAGGGCACTTTCAAATTCCCGTATAATTCCCGGTTTTCCAGAAATTCCCGGTCGCTAGACACCCTGTTAATACTATACAATGCTAGTCACGCTTCACCTGGTCAACTGCACAGGTGGAAATGTGTCAGCCAATTCTGCAATTATCTCTAGGGATATTCAAGTTTTATAAAACTGTTGTACGTTTACATGTTTTATATTCTTTAATTCAAAGTTTGGGTAGGACAACCATTGCAGTTTTGTAAATTTATTGTGTTATTATTAAATCTATCCGGACACTAATACTAATCCTTTATCTAATAGACTTGTCTGTCCGGGGCGCTGTTTTGTCTGTCCGAGACGCTGTTTCAGCAGCCAAACCGTAAGAGATAGAAAAAAAGTTATGAAAGTTATATGTTTGGAATGGTCATGTCAGGTCAGGAACCGAATTTCAGTCACGTGACACTTCCGGTTTTCGAGAAATCACGTGATTTTCGTCCGTCCGGGACGCTGTTTCAGCAGCCAAACCGTAAGAGATAGAGAAAAAAGTTATGAAAGTTATATGTTTGGAATGGTCATGTCAAATCACGAACCGAATTTCAGTCACGTGACACTTCCTGTTTTCGAGAAATCACGTGATTTTCGTCCGTCCGGGACGCTGTTTCAGCAGCCAAACCGTAAGAGATAGAGAAAAAAGTTATTAAAGTTATATGTTTGGAATGGTCATGTCAGGTCAGGAACCGAATTTTAGTCACGTTACACTTCCGATTTTCGAGAAATCACGTGATTTCCGTCCGTCCGGGACGCGTTCTATTTGAAAAACGGTCTTTTTTGTTTTATTAAATGAGACATTTGTCTCACTGGTTGCTAGTTGTACATAATGGCCGTTACTTCATTTCTGATTACAATTTATGCTGTGTGATTATCAATTGACACTCTCTGAATTACATTTTACTAATCTGAGTTACATTTGCCCCTTTTTGAATTACGATTTATTAATCTGAATTACAAGTTACACTTCATAAATTACAAATAAAAAAGTTGTAGATAAGACATAAAACAATGAATGGCCAAAAACAGCAATGAAGAATATGGCAAAACTCGTTAAGACTCTTAGGAGGGGTAAAACAAGATATTTGTTCTGAAAAACTAAAGCACAAAAAGATATAGTACATATTCAAAACGAAAGAAAACATTGCTGTATTTGATAACAAAATAAATTTTTAAATGTTGGAAAAACAGCAAGCTTATTGACAATTTTATATCGAGCTCTTTTCTTTTTAATGTGTTCTTTCCACCTCAGCTTTGCATCTAAATTTATTTCTAGATACTTAGCTGTGTTACTATATAGCACCTGTGTTCCATTTATTGTAATAGGTACATTATTGTTGATCAAGTTTATGTTCACTGATTTTAATTCGTTCAATTTTATTCTTCACTGTTTGGTCCATGTGCTGAATCTATCAGTGGCACATTGTAATTTTTAAATAGCTTCTTCCACCCTTACTCCTACTGCTAGTAGAGCAGTATCGTCAGCAAAAGTGGCGGTTTTGATATTGTCCTTTTCTGGATTGTCATAAGTAAACAAGAGGTACAAGACACGGTCAAGCACACTACCTTGAGCTACTCCTGCTTTGATCTGCTTGAATTCTGAGTATTCTCTTTCTTGTTTCACTCTGAAGAATCTATCTGATACATAGAATTTGAGTATTTGTACATAGGTACTGCTTTGGTAGTATTTGTTCCAACTTGTTTATGAGTCCTTTGTGCCATACTCAATAAAACACAAGTGTGACCTGATCAAAGCTTTCGATAGTGCAGCCCGAGAAAAATATGGGGAAGTATTACAAGATAAAATACCAGGGCTGTAGAGTCGGGAGTCGGAGTCGAGGAGTCGGAACTTTTTGGGTGGAGTCGGAGTCGAAGTCCGTATAAATTACCTGACTCCGACTCCCACTTAATTTTTTTTTTTTAATAAAAACACCAAAAGCTAACAAACTATTTGAACGACTGTAGCACTGACTATTTGAAGACAGACTCTGCGTCGATTTTTCTTTATTTATGTCAGTTTATGAAAATGTACGTGCACTATAATATGTTAATTCGTAGATTTGCGAGTGTGCAGAATGTGTTCTAGAATCAGTGTGATCACCGTTTGTGAATTTAAATTCCTACCAAACTATTTAAAAAATGCCGACTTTGTCCTGTTACAGCGTAGTAGATGGTTTTTCTATATCTTACCAATAACTGTTTTATGTAATTAACAATAAAACAAGCATAGTACGTATTATCATATATAATGCAACTAGCGGGTTCTTGATTATCAAATAATCATTTCTGTTTACACAAGATATATTGTTTGGCGTTGTTCGATTTTGATTCCGTTTTCACCATCGTAATTGGCGAAAAAAATACTACTAGTTTGTCCATTTAACTGACTTTGTAGCTCCAATAATAACGAAGTTAGCAACAGTGGCGACTTAACTTTGAAAACTCTGTATATCTAGTTACTAGAAACTTAATAAGAACAAATAACCTAAGTTCCACTGAATTTGTTACAACTATGAGCACGGCCAACTAAATTAAATACTATGGCCTGCACATAGGGAACAGAGTCAGTAGATATAGAGAGTACCGCCATTCTTTGATCCGTGAAAATGCCGCTATCGCCGACATTTTTGTTCCCACCAGCAATGACTGATTGAGGTATGTCTAAAATTTTACTTGAAATTGGCAAGACTGTAAGTCTATGTCAAATTCGAGGTTAGCAGGTTATGATTTGCGCCAGTTTGTGTCAAAACTGACGCAAAAACTAACCTGCTAACCTCGAATTTGACATAGACTTACAGTCTTGCCAATTTTAAGTAAAGTTTTGGATTGCCAACAAACGTCATGTTGACAGAATTGTGTTATAAACCGCAAAGTGACGCATATGTCAGAGGAATAAACATGGCGGACGTGGCGGTACTCTCCTATATCTACTGGCTCTGATAGGGAATAGAGTACCTATATAAGATAAGAGTAAGGCAAACGATGACATTTGGGGATCCAAAAAAATGAAGTTTGTCGGAAATGCCATAGTTAACTACGTTACTTTGTTATTGTGTAGTTGCACGTTTATTAATTATAGTTCTTCTTTTATGAAATGTATTCATACAACACATAGGCAAAATTTATACAATTTAAATAATATACAATAATCTATTAAGCATTTTATATTGTTTATTCAAATTTAAACTACAGTTACTTTTGTTGGAACCCTTACATTAATTATAATATGTTACTTAGTACCTTAAAGAGATGAAACGATAAAAACATGAAATATAAATGAGTAGGTAATTAACGAAACTGCATGTGTTATGTACAGTCATGTTCAAATAAATCTGGGACAATGTTTTTTTCATATGTTGGTTTAATTAAGAATTGAAGAATATCTCCATGGATTCCCTGCTATCTGAAAGAGTTACATTAAACTTTAACAGGTAATGAAATTTGTAACTCTTTCTAAGAAGAGAAAATCCATGGAGATATTCTTCAAGTCGTAACTCAACCTGCACGTGAAAAAAACACTGTCCCAGATTTATTTGCACACGACTGTACGTATTAGAAAATGCAAATAATAGAGAATAGCGACAAACATGTGGAGCATCTGCTAAAAAATGTTTTTTGTTCTTCTTTGAATGGATTGTTAATGAAATTGACTATTTTGCAACATTTTCCGGCTATAATTCCTAAAAAACCTGTTTGTAGCATGTTCCACGATTTTAATTAAAATGTCCGCGACTATTGAGCTGTTAGTGCTTTCTGACGTAAAGTAGTAAGCCACCATTTGCTTCCATCTAGTTGTGATACTACTTACAAATAATAAAACAGTGAATATTAAAAACCTAAAGTTGTTCTAATATTTTATTAACCTAACACGAAAACTAAAGCTTTAGAAGCTAAACGATTGTCTTGAGTTGGTAATGTGTAATGTTACACCTCCCGTAAAAGAATTCGTGGCCACAGAAAAGTCCATATTCTTTCTTATTTTCATTTCATTGAAAGCACGCAGTCTTTTTCGAAAATTCTGTTATAGTTTGAAATTGTAATCTTTAATGAAGTAGACACCTGTTAAAATGCCAGGTTGAAAATTTAAATGCTGCAAATGGAAATTTAATCTGCGAATAGATGGAAATGGAAGTCCTATTTTCCCAAAATTAGTATTATACCCACTTTGTCCACATGAAAATCTCAGCTTTAATGACCTTTCTAAGGTTTCATTGGTGCATTTGTTACATTTATTTTTGGTAGTTGTTAATGTTTGAATTTGATCATTAGTAAAAGTCTTCTTTAATTGTGTTTAAAACAATTATTCTTTCTTTTTGTCTTGCAAAGAAGATGGCTTAATTGTCTGTTATTTCGTCGCAATTTAATGTGTTGTACTACCAGAGATTCACATTTTTTTGGAATCAAAATCACATTGAGGCGAAATGTTATTGTTAGCTTCATGGATTGTAATTTTACCCAACATGATTGTTGGTATAGCTGTTTTTTCATATTTTTGTTCTATTTTCGCTAACCTCCCACTGATCATTGTCGAAATGCTTTTCACAAATCCTTAGTCTTTTGTAACTATAATTTTCCTTGCTGATCTTGTTTAGCCAAATTCTGTTCCTCAAACCATCCTTTGGAACACTAGCTAAGTAAACACCATTTTCAGAGCGGTTCTTGCAACCATGGACAGAGCAACCAGTCATGCTAAAACGAAATGATAGAAAATAGGTCAAGGGAAAAAGGAAATTGAAAAATTACATGATTAACAAAATTATGTGAGGAAAAACCCTCAAATTTCGCCACTTATTTTACAAATTAATTACGAACTGCGTGTTTTTACTAACTTTGACAAGTTTAATGTAATGTCAGTTGAATGTCACCAATTACAAACAATCAAAAACCTGTCGACCACTTCTAGATTGCATCTAGATCTATTGTACATGCATAGGGATCCAACCAATCAAATACTGTTCCTGCATTTGCCGTACTCTTATCCTACTTATTATATAGGTACTCTAATAGGGAACCAAGGTTGGTAAAACTGAAACCGTGTTTAAAAACTGAAACCGTGTTTAGGAGGTTGCCTCAAGATTCGAAAAAATTAATTTCGCGGGGCGGGGGGGAAAGTAACTCGTGACGTAATTAGAGACTACATATTATTTCTAACCTAACTTATTGAGATTGCGTTTACGTGTGTTATGCAGAGGAAATAATGCCGAAAGCTTGATGTAAGGGCCCTTGATTGCTTTAGCTGTTGTACAAGAGGTTAGTTACATTGTGGAATAAATGTATAATTATTGTATTATTACATTATAGTGTTTTATTTATTATAGAGAGTTGCAAATGCCTTGCAAGTATATATACCAACCGTTAGTTCGGTTTCACAGACGGTAAAATCAAATGAACATATCAAAAGCGCGAAGCAGAAAAAGCAGAGAACTCAGCCCGTAGTGGACATTGACGATTTCGATGAAGTAGCCATAAGAAATGTGGTTTATGAAATGTACCAAAACAGTAAGTGAATCATTTACTCGCTATTGCTGAACATTACAAGGATATTTTTTTGTTAGAACAAGATATTACTTGGACATCTGTATTGCGAATTTTAAAGGAAAGAGATATTTACAAGGGAGGAATATCTTCGTTAGAAAAGGTCCTAAAAGATGTAGGATTCCGCTGGAAAAAGGATGATCCACGCAGAGGGCTTATGGAGTTGGATCACATTGCTTTCCGCAGAGTGGTGTCTTTAAGGAAGTACATTAAAAATCTGCAGCAGGAAAAGACCGTCACAATTTGTATACTTACACGAAACCTGGATTTTCGAAAATGGCACTGTTTGAGGAGCCATCAATTATTGTTAATGGATAACGCAAGTTATCATAGCACGATAAAACGCCCAATGCTAGTTTGAAAAAACAAGATACATATTATTCATTGGTTCGCAAGTCGGTCAGTGAATATTGAGGGGAATGTATTAAAAATGGAATTATTGCAGTTGGTTGTACAGTAAGTATATTAAGTGAATTTTGTGTGCTAAAGTATTAATGATTTTTTTTCAGACACAAACCTCCAAAAACGTATGTCGCAGACCACCTTGCTGAACAGTATGGACATACTGTGGTCCGACTTCCTCGCTACCATTGTATTTTCAACCCCACTGAAGATGTTTGGGGAATCGCCAAAACTTATTATAATAAGCATATAGGTGAAGATGGGTACAGTGTAGAAAAAACCATTAATATGTGGCAAAAAGCGTTATGTAACAGCTGAAACATGGTCAAATTGTGTTGCACAGGCAGAGGGCATTATACAGAAGTGGGCGGACAGGGAAGTGGGTTTTGACGTAGAAGACATTACTCCAATAATAATACAAGTCAACGATGAAGAATCTGATGACACTTGTGATAGTGATTAATTATATTGTAGATAGTTTGCTGAGTTATAGTGTATTTAAATAAATGTACATTTTTAGTAAGTTTTGTTAATGTTCGTTTTAAGTTATCTTAATAAATTCATAAATGAAGTTATTTAAGTAATGAACAAACATTCGTCATTTTTATAACTGATAGCAGCGTGTAATTTAACATTAAGCTAGTGAATCACCCAAGCTACGCTTCGGTGGGAAAGGGTGTTACACGTTACAATAAAAAACACATACAACCTTACCAATTATATATACAAAAATGTTGATAGATGAACATTGAGTATTTGTGATATAAAATTATACGATTTAATTAATTTCATTTTACTTGAATTTTTCGTACTTTTTTTGAAAATAAAACCGGCCTACGATCTAATTAGCAAAATTTTAAACTATCATACAATTGAATCGGTCCAGTATCTTCGAAGGAGATAGCAAATAAAGATACATACAAAGAAAGAGACCACCGATTTTGTGGTGTAGATAACCCAAAAATTAAAGTATTTAAAGTAAACTGAAAGCACAATATTAAGTTATAATCTTTTTCATTGTATTTCCAGCGTGATATTTCTTGAATTTAGAATTTTTCTGCTTACTATATTTCTAATTTAAAAACTTCATTCTAATAAATATCCGCTGTTTAACAAACATTTTCAGTATAATATCGACATCATAATATTTAATTTTGAGTTTATTAATAAGTTTTTTTGTAATTTTCTTTGGGTTACTTAAACCGGAAGACATATAATTTTTAAATTCCTCATCCAAATTTTTAATCAGGGCAAAAAACTCATCAGAAGGTTGAATTAATCCACCATAGGACAAATGTACTACCCATGGAGGTACTACCAAATTATCTACTTGTTTTTCTTGTAAACTATAAGTGTGATTGCCCAGATGAGGGAAACTAGTTTGAAGTTTTTTGGCTATCCATCCTGCTAAATATTGGAGACAGTCTTTTTCTAAATAATCGCTTAGACCGACGTCATGGGGTTTCTTGCCTTCCATGTTTTCAAACGTATCTGATAAGCTTGAAGTTGATGAATCTTCAGCAGGAATCTCAGCGCCAGACTCACTTATACTTCACCAACAACATAAATATCAGAACAACGATTGGTATTTGAATTAATTTGTAGGTTGGTAGATTTTCCCAATATAATTAATCGCAGCCGTTGTAGAGCATGCGTGGGTGTAGGATGATCGTTTAAACCACCTTGTGTTCTCAATTGGCCAAATAGATTTTCTAGCGAATCTTGGTTTAATCTGTACGTTAATATGTAAGCTATACCATATAGTTCATGTAAATCTTTATATAAATGTTTTACCGAATTGATAGATAACAAGATTCCTTTTTGAAATGTTTGAATGACCCTTTTTCTCTTGAAAATGACTGTGCTATCCAAATTATACATTTGATCTAAAATGGCATTTTGAGCATCAATATTTTTACCATATGCAGATTTAATAATTAGGTCGTGATCGGGTGTATACGAGTTCATGATGTCATACCATGAGTTAACAAGCTCTATAAAATTGGAAACTTCAATTGCTGCATTATTATCGGGATAGTAATGTCTTAACGCTATTGCTGTTGTATGACTCAGTAATTCTGCTGCCATACGAACATTCTGACTTTTAGGGCTTTCGACAGTTAAATGATTTATTGTTAGTTTAAAGCAGCTACTGATTTCTTGTTTGTTTGATGATATTAACTGATGTAATGTATCCTTATTAATAACACAATTCTTATGTACAAATTCTGAATCTAAATACCAATTCCTAATTAACTTGAGAAGATGTGGGGCATCCGCAAAGAAGTAAATATTTGAACCAGTCAATTGATGTGTAATAAATGGGTTTTCATATGTAACATTTAAATCAAGCCACAGTGAAATATTTGTTGATCTGCAATCACTTACACATTCAATAACTTTAAAACCTATGTGGTGCAGCGCATTTCTAACATTATGTAGGATTTCTGGAGTCATCCTTTGATCAAAGTCGGTAAAAACAGGAGTTTTCCATTTTCCAATTAAACCTTGAGCATTTACAATTTGCAGTTGTGAATGAGCTTCAACTACCCGGTCATTTTTGACATATTCGTACGATTCAGCAACCTTCATCTCATCATATTGAAGAACTACTAACTTTTCTATTTCTGACATAGTTATTTCTGCAATTTTTAGGAACTGGAAAACAGTTTTCAGTAAACCCTGCTGCATGTCCATTTTAGAAGCCCAACGTTGCAATGTTAAAATTCCTGTATTAATAAAAAAAACTATTAGGTATATAGGTATGGTATTTTATCATTTTATTGATATGTTATAACATAATGGATCATCAATTAACCTGGTAATGGATAATTCATGGATTCTCTTAGATATATGTAACTCACCTTGCTCAAATATCTCAAAGTAAAAGCTTGAGTAATATCCTGTGTTGTCCATTTTATATTTCTAGAACCTTTTATTTTTCGTAATTGAGACGGCGTAAATATTTTTGGAAAGATACTAGCACATTTGCAACTCTTTGCGACATTAATTTTCTTTTTACAGCTCATTCTTAATAAATTTATTTTTTCTTGCATATTTTGTATTTTCCTATCCTTTTTTGCTGCGTTGATAAATTAGTGAAACAACCAGACACTGCACAAGTCACAGGCATTGTAAAGTTTATCAACAGTTATTTGACATTACGATTTTAAATTTCGCGCGGTTCGTATGACGTCATGAGTTACTTTTTGCGGGGGAAAAAAATCAAACTATGGGTTTAAATGGGAACGAGGCAACCTCCTAAACACGCTTTCAGTTTTACCAACCGCTTTCAGTTTTACCAACCTTGTAGGGAACACCCCCTAGAGACATCTATTGATTAATACTGAAACATAGATTATTTATGCCACGGCCTCCTGGATTAGTGCGAGACTGACGTCTCTACGCGGCCCGCCACATTTGTATAATTTTTGTGATTCTGAGCCCAACGTACTTTGGCGCCATCTGTTGGGTTTTTGATAAATTATTTGTAACATAGGCACGACTTTCTAGCGCAACGTACTGTAGCGCCTCTACAAACTATAAAAAACGCCTTGAACTAAAAATGCGGCAGGCCGCGTAGAGACGTCAGTCTCGCACTAATCCAGGAGGCCGTGATTTATGCCATGGCCAGCTTCATTCATACCCGCTGAGCGTGGTCGTGGCCATTCCAATTTGGATTTAAAATTTTTGACAGGTCTAGAGACCCTGTATATTACTTTTTATACAGGGTCTTTAGACCTGTCAAAAATTTAAAATCAAAATTGGAATGGCCACGACCACGCTCAGCGGGTATGATTATTATGAAGCTGGCCTGCTGGCCATGATTTATGGCGGCAAATTTAAATATGTGACATATGGAATACAATACCGTCAACCGCGGCTAAGTTGGTTTGCTGGGCCAAAGTGGATCACAACTTCCTGCTGTATTAAAATGCACAATCAAAAACCTGTAACGTGCTTGCAGAGCTGGGCAGTAATTAATTACTTTTTAATTAAATTCCTTTTTGTTTATTTGCTTTGGAATTGAATTACTTTTCAAAATGCGGTAATTGTAATTGGGAATTGCCATCTTTGTTAGAAAGTACTTGGAAATTACTTTTTAAAAGTAATTAACTACTGCATTCAATTACTCAATTACTTTCGTGTAATTAAATTACTCTAAAGTATTTGAATTACACTTTATAGGTATTTGAATTACTTGTGGTAATTGAAATTACTCGAGGTAATTGAATTACTTTGTGGTATTTCAATTACTGAATTATTGACCTCGATAGGGTGCTAAATCTCCAGAACGCATAAATAAGATAAGATTTTATTAACTTACATATTAAGCAAATCGCAGGGTGTTCCCCGCGCAATATAGGCCTAATTTATGATTTCCTCTAACGAGTCGAATAACAGCAACTTCGGCATTTTGTATGACGCGTCCAGGAGCATTAGTGCGTGTATCTCTAGCTTGTAAAAGTAACACTAATATTTATTGTGAGAGACGCTAAGTGTAAGACGCTATAAGAATATTTGCGGTAAGTACATTACAGATTACAATACCTACGGTAAAATAATGATTTTAAATAGCTTCATTAGACGATATTGGTTCATAATGATTATTTATTCATTTCAATTTGCTTGTTATAAACGATCCGTTCAAGTGTAACAGACGTTAAGTCCAGAAAATTACGTTTTTGAGTGAGGAATTGAATTAAACGGACAAAATCCGAAAACAACATTTAAACAGCGGAAAACACATATATAAAATGTACCTAATTGCAAAATCCCATGTCTGGTTGACTCAGAAATGCATTATGGCGTATGCTAATTTTAAAACGCCGCCGCATAAGTTTACCTCATTCTTGCATTGAACATTTTGTAAATTATCCATTCTTTGTCGCTTTCTTGCCTTGCAATGCTCATATGCTGCTTTGTATAGACTGCCACTAGTGCATAATTTTTATGGACTAAACTGCAGCATGTTAGCTTCGATTATTATTAAAAACCCCCTTGCTAATTACGAGACATTCAAATATTGGCTTCTTAATGATTTTACACAAAATTCCATTTAGTTTTTTAAAAGAACAGTGTATAGTGACCCAATTTACATAACTTCAGATATTTTATTGCCCTAAACTTAAAATCAATAGGTATTATTAAAGAAGTTAATAACATTTTGAAATTTGAAGTAAAAATATGAAAGCAACCTGAGCAATTTAATTGTCGAGCGTTGACAGTAATTTTCTTATTCGGTGTGTTCAAAAAGAAATTACTTAAGGGTTGGCCATGGAATATAAAAGTATTGGCAACAGCAAGCTGTTACCGTACAAAAACGACACGACGACATAACAAACCACCCCTCAAGCGTGCACAACAAAATCATACGCTCGAGAGCCGGACTTGTTAGTCGCGACACGATAAAATGACAAAATCGGGAGGTCGATCGAAAATACAAGGCCCTAACCCCGTTAGATGACGGTAACACGAAGGGTTGCTCGACACAACTCAACCGGGAGGGCGGGTTCTTTTCTACCTTCGAGTTAGGGCTGTACATCGATACATAAGAGGTTAAAGATGTTAAATAATTAAAGCGCCACCATTTTCTTGACAGATCGGGAAAAATAACCATCGCAGCACAAATGAAATGACTTGAAAATGGAAGTAGACAATCCACTTGGCTACGTTTATACTTGGCAGAGTTTGTTCGGCGAGCTAAATACAGTTTCGACTTACTTTACAACAATAACTCACAAAACAGCTGCTAACCTCCTCTTACATCTGTAACAGTACATAAAACAGCATGCAAATACCAAACACAAATAAAAAACATCGATACTTGACCAAGAACTCTATTAGGATGAAATAAAATATATGCAGGTGACAATGATCATTACATTGACTAGTTAGATTTAAAAATACTCAAACGTTAGTTACTCAATACGTTAACTTTAATTACAAAGGGTACACTTGACGGTAAACACATTAAGAATGCATAGGTAAATCGTTAAATTTAGCAGACGGCAAAATACATCATTGACAACAAATATACTAATCGTTCAGCACTCGACGGGGCGTTCACTTGTTGTTATACACAATAAAACTCATTTACAATAATTTTTACCTTGAGGAAATTGGCTGGCTGCACAATTACGGGCGATACTGTATGTAGCGTCGCTTCCCAAACAAACTGCAGGAAAGCACGGACGACGGCGAAATCAACGGACGAAGACGTGATGCAGGCACAGCTTCGAAGATGCTGGCAACAACTAAGGGTGGCATGATGCAATAGAATCCCCCGAAGGGCGAAGTCGACGTAGCGATAACACGGGGTAAACCCCTCGACCTGCGAGTTTCGATAATACGACGTTAAATTCAAATTAGCATTGGGTTCGATAGAAAGAGCTCGTTAGGATCCGTATAAACGATATATTCAAGGGCCTCGCAACCCTCAACGATAAGAACTCTTAACCCCACTAATTAATGCTTCACAAGCTCTTCTAACGAAAAGTTCAACACTGTCAACGCCGGAGATTTCTTGCCAAACGGAACAGTTCGAAAACGTTAAAAGTTCAACACTGTCAACGCCGGAGATTTCTTGCCAAACGGAACAGTTCGAAAACGTTAAAAGCGGTACGACACAGTTCACCAAACACACACAGTTATTCACAACGAAAATTACGAAAGTTCGAGAAACGTCCCCCCCGGCCGCAAAAAGCGATCCGAGCCGGGGGCCGAAGAAGCCAAAAACGTTTATTCTAATTCAACAGTCGGTAGCGAAGTGAAGTTTACTCCTCAGCGGGAAGCGGGAAGAATCACATAGTGCAGACGCGTCTTATATGCATCTTTCTCTTGCATATGCGAAGACGAAGGAAGGTAACGGAAAATTTCAACAGAAGCGCAAGAAAGCTGACTGGGCAATCCACACGGGACTCGAAGGTTAAATGTATCAAGCCAGCGAAATACTAAGAAACGATAATCTGCAACCGCCTTGCAGGCAACAAAGAACAAAGGGTAAATTTAAAAATGGAATTCTGCTAACGAAACGTGACTATCTGAATTAATTTTAACCGATACACGGACCGCGAGGTACAAATGCCTAAAATGCACTACAAAGCAGAGGACAGGCAGGGCCGGATCGAGGCCAAAATTTAAAATGACGACAAAACTTAAAGATGATCTAACACCCCTCCCACTAAAGATCAACTTCCTTGAATTGATCCTTAGAAGAACCAGGATCATCTCGACTCGACAATGAGCAAAGGCAAAAAAAAATCAAAAGCAAACGAAAAGCAACTATTTAGATTCCCAATATCGGCAAGAATTCCCTGAAGAGGGTGCGCTGCACTTCACGTGATCCATGCATTGCATTGTTCCCACAACAGAAAAGTTCCAACCGAAAAGAAAGCCAAAAACAAAAGTGAAACAATTAAAAAAAAACGAATACAGAACAATAAGTTCAACCTCCAACATCAACTAACATATACGATAGGAACAACGTTGCACCCCCGAAAGAATTACGCGCTCTTGCTAC
This sequence comes from Agriotes lineatus, assembly GCA_940337035.1. NCBI lineage: Eukaryota > Metazoa > Arthropoda > Insecta > Coleoptera > Elateridae > Agriotes > Agriotes lineatus. The sequence continues at coordinate 77,143 of CALNHX010005452.1, forward strand.
TAGATAGGGTGCGAAAGGCGTGAAGCGAGAAGAGGAAGACGAAAGACCGAATACGTCGGTAGAAAATACGTAAATTTAAGTCGGACCTGGCGGTTCGCAAAAGGCTAGCATTCATTCCCTGAACCACGGAAGACGGGCGACATTGAACAAGATGTCCCAAAAGGAATGGTACTCCACCAGAGGTCCACTAAACGACCAAGGTTCGGTCCCCTCGGGGAACCAAACAAAACACTCACCAAAACGAACAACGAAAAATCCGACAGTCTCGCCAACAGGCTCGACTGTCCCTCCAAACTACGAAAACCGACCATGCCCGAAACAGACATGGCACGTACTGCGACGATAGGCATGAAACACCGACTGGACCTTAACACCGGGTCCATGACCATCGCCTAACAGCACGGTTTCGGAAGGCGGAAAATAAAGAAACGCAAAAGGTTTGGTAGTTGTCGCCGGGACACGGATGATAGAACTGACAGAAGAAATTAAAGGTAAAGATACAACAACGAGAAAAGGGTTGTAACCCAATAGGGTTAAACGTAACTTGAATTACGAAAAGTCTAATCCGAGGAAGTCAAATTCGGGAAAATGTCACAAATGCGGGATTGTCAAAATCGGGAAACGTCTTACGCCTGCATAAGTTTCCGTCCAACCTGCCAATCGAACACAGGGAAGTATTTGTAAAAATTACAAACACAAAAAAAAAGTCCATGATCTAACCCAAAGGTTACCTGAAGAGGGCACGCTGCGCGTCACGAGATCAGCGCATTGTGTAAGTCCCACAGCAGAAATACCAATAAGGAAAGAAAGGACGAAAGGTTGCGACAGAAACTGTCATAAATTGTCAATGAACGATGGTAAACTAAAAAGAAAACTAAGTCCACCGAAATCCTCAATCGATGACGATACCGAAAGCCAAATCGATTAAAAAATCCGCTAAATGCGAGATCGAAAACCACTCCGACACCGAACACCAAAAGAAAATCCGGAAAAACAAAGTCTCCACAAATGTCAAACATATAAACTTCACTAAAGAAACATCATGCGACAGCCTGCGCATAGCCGCCACACGAAGCTCAAAAGCTTTCAACGAAACTGTTCCCAAAGAACGCTATACATGACAACCTAAAGTCATCAAAAGAATTCGGTAGTCGACGAAAAATCGTCAATAAATAAGTCACTTAAACGAAACGACCACAAGCGAACTAAATCGCTATCTACTTCAACACGGTAAACGACTACGTCAACAAACGCAAAAAGGTGCGATAATAAGTGTACAATACACTTCGACAGGTGTTGATACACGCGATGAAATTAGCAAACAAAGTTGGGCGAAACGTAATAAAAATGAGAACGAAATAAAAAACAGTCGAAAGAAACTACGCAAAGCCGACAAAGTAGATGGTTTGAGAGACCTTGAAAATTCCGCATACGCGAATCTCACAAACGCACCAACGCAACACCACATCTTTACAACAAACCAATACACAATAATGAAAGCGAAAATGATTTCCAACTTGTCTACAGAATAGCAACGCGGCAGAACATCAAACGACAACAAAAAGTCAACATCGGTAATCGGGAACGTCAATAATCGATAGTCTCTACTAATCTTCAACGTAAGTTCGGGACGGCACAATAAAATTTCAAATTAGCTGAAGGCTAAACAAAATCGACGACGAAGGAATCGAAATTCCAACAAATAATAAAAAACAAAGTTCGGTAACTTCAATGAACGAAAATCGGTACTGACTTCAACTAAAACCGGAAAAATTCCACCTAAACTGCAACTAAACAACACAACAGTATGAACTAGCTATACTTTTTCCTACTCTGAAATCGTTAAGATAAGAAACGACAATAAAAGACAATCAAAAGATCGAAATCGAAAAAGTTCTTACGAAAATAAACAGTTTTATCAACAAACGAAAACTCGACTTAAAAGAAACGTACGCACTGACTTCAATAAGGCTTCATGAAAACAAACGACTATGTTTCCTACTCTAAGTCCTTTAAACACGAAAAGATTCGGAAAAACACAAAAAGAAAACAACAACAAAAATATTTTTCGAATTACTATAATACCTAGTGTCGATCAAAATATAATAGTTGTAGCCCTAATAAGCGCGCGAGCACTAACATGTGCTCAACAACTGGCTTAAAATTGATTTCAGAGGTTGTAAACGTCGTAGAAGTGCATTTTGAACTTATGTAGTCTTATAAAGCTGCTATATTAAATTTGTCTGTATCCAAAAAATTCAAATTCAATTTTTTAGTATTGAGGAGTGTTAAAACGTTTGAAAAGCACGTTTTTCAGTAAATCTTAACTTCAGAAAATATTTTTCGAATTACTATAATACCTAGTGTCGATCAAAATATAATAGTTGTAGCCCTAATAAGCGCGCGAGCACTAACATGTGCTCAACAACTGGCTTAAAATTGATTTCAGAGGTTGTAAACGTTGTAGAAGTGCATTTTGAACTTATGTAGTCTTATAAAGCTCCTATATTAAATTTGTCTGTATCCAAAAAATTCAAATTCAATTTTTTAGTATTGAGGAGTGTTAAAACGTTTGAAAAGCACGTTTTTCAGTAAATATTAACTACAGAAAATATTTTTCGAATTACTATAATACCTAGTGTCGATCAAAATATAATAGTTGTAGCCCTAATAAGCGCGCGAGCACTAACATGTGCTCAACAACTGGCTTAAAATTGATTTCAGAGGTTCTAAACGCCGTAGAAGTGCATTTGGAGCTTATGTAGGCTTATAAAGCTGCTATATTAAGTTTTGTTGCATCCAAAAAATTCAAATTCAGTTTTTAGTATTGAAGAGTTTTAAAACGTTTGAAAAGCACGTTTTTCAGTAAATATTAAGTACAAAAAATATTTTTCGAATTACTATAATACCTAGTGTCGATCAAAATATAATAGTTGTAGCCCTAATAAGCGCGCGAGCACTAACATGTGCTCAATAACTGGCTTAAAATTGATTTCAGAGGTTGTAAACGCTGTAGAATTGCATTTTGAACTTATGTAGTCTTATAAAGCTGCTATATTAAATTTTGTTGGATCCAAAAAATTCAAATTCAGTTTTTAGTATTGAAGAGCTTTAAAACGTTTGAAAAGCACGTTTTTCAGTAAATATTAACTACAGAAAATATTTTTCCAATTACTATAATACCTAGTGTCGATCAAAATATAATAATTGCAGCCCTAACAAGCGCGCGATCACTAACATGTGCTCAATAACTGGCTTAAAATTGATTTCAGAGGTTCTAAACGCTGTAGGAGTGCATTTGGAGCTTATGTAGGCTTATAAAGCTGCTATATTAAATTTGTCTGCATCCAAAAAATTCAAATTCAGTTTTTAGTATTGAAGAGCTTTAAAACGTTTGAAAAGCACGTTTTTCAGTAAATATTAACTACAGAAAATATTTTTCCAATTACTATAATACCTAGTGTCGATCAAAATATAATAATTGCAGCCCTAACAAGCTCGCGATCACTAACATGTGCTCAATAACTGGCTTAAAATTGATTTCAGAGGTTCTAAACGCTGTAGCAGTGCATTTGGAGCTTATGTAGGCTTATAAAGCTGCTATATTAAATTTTGTTGAATCCAAAAAATTCAAATTCAATTTTTTAGTATTGAGGAGCGTTAAAACGTTTGAAAAGCACGTTTTTCAGTAAATATTAACTACAGAAAATATTTTTCGAATTACTATAATACCTAGTGTCGATCAAAAGATAATAGTTGTAGCCCTAATAAGCGCGCGAGCACTAACATGTGCTCAACAACTGGCTTAAAATTGATTTGAGAGGTTGTAAACGCTGTAGGAGTGCATTTGGAGCTTATGTAGGCTTCTAAAGCTGCTATATTAAATTTTTGTTGAATCCAAAAAATTCAAATTCAGTTTTTAGTATTGAAGAGCTTTAAAACGTTTGAAAAGCACGTTTTTCAGTAAATATTAAGTACAAAAAATATTTTTCGAATTACTATAATACCTAGTGTCGATCAAAATATAATAGTTGTAGCCCTAATAAGCGCGCGAGCACTAACATGTGCTCAACAACTGGATTAAAATTGATTTCAGAGGTTGTAAACGTCGTAGAAGTGCATTTTGAACTTATGTAGTCTTATAAAGCTGCTATATTAAATTTGTCTGTATCCAAAAAATTCAAATTCAATTTTTTAGTATTGAGGAGTGTTAAAACGTTTGAAAAGCACGTTTTTCAGTAAATATTAACTTCAGAAAATATTTTTCGAATTACTATAATACCTAGTGTCGATCAAAATATAATAGTTGTAGCCCTAATAAGCGCGCGAGCACTAACATGTGCTCAATAACTGGCTTAAAATTGATTTCAAAGGTTGTAAACGCTGTAGAAGTGCATTTTGAACTTATGTAGTCTTATAAAGCTGCTATATTAAATTTTGTTGCATCCAAAAAATTCAAATTCAGTTTTTAGTATTGAAGAGCTTTAAAACGTTTGAAAAGCACGTTTTTCAGTAAATATTAACTACAGAAAATATTTTTCCAATTACTATAATACCTAGTGTCGATCAAAATATAATAATTGCAGCCCTAACAAGCGCGCGATCACTAACATGTGCTCAATAACTGGCTTAAAATTGATTTCAGAGTTTCTAAACGCTGTAGGAGTGCATTTGGAGCTTATGTAGACTTATAAAGCTGCTATATTAAATTTTGTTGAATCCAAAAAATTCAAATTAAATTTTTTAGTATTGAAGAGCGTTAAAACATTTGAAAATCACGTTTTTCAGTAAATATTAACTACAGAAAATATTTTTCGAATTACTATAATACCTAGTGTCGATCAAAATATAATAGTTGTAGCCCTAATAAGCGCGCGAGCACTAACATGTGCTCAATAACTGGCTTAAAATTGATTTCAGAGGTTGTAAACGCTGTAGGAGTGCATTTTGAGCTTATGTAGGCTTCTAAAGCTGCTATATTAAATTTTGTTGAATCCAAAAAATTCAAATTTAGTTTTTAGTATTGAAGAGCTTTAAAACGTTTGAAAAGCACGTTTTTCAGTAAATATTAAGTACAAAAAATATTTTTCGAATTACTATAATACCTAGTGTCGATCAAAATATAATAGTTGTAGCCCTAATAAGCGCGCGAGCACTAACATGTGCTCAACAACTGGCTTAAAATTGATTTCAGAGGTTGTAAACGTTGTAGAAGTGCATTTTGAACTGATGTAGTCTTATAAAGCTGCTATATTAAATTTGTCTATATCCAAAAAATTCAAATTCAATTTTTTAGTATTGAGGAGTGTTAAAACGTTTGAAAAGCACGTTTTTCAGTAAATATTAACTTCAAAAATATTTTTCGAATTACTATAATACCTAGTGTCGATCAAAATATAATAGTTGTAGCCCTAATAAGCGCGCGATCACTAACGTGTGCTCAATAACTGGCTTAAAATTGATTTCAGAGGTTGTAAACGCTGTTGGATTGCATTCTGAGCTTATGTAGTATTATAAAACTGCTATATTAAATTTTTCTGCATCCAAAAAATTCAAATTTAATTTTTTAGTATTGAAGAGCGTTAAAACGTTGGAAAAGCACGTTTTTCAGTAAATATTAACTTCAGAAAATATTTTTCGAATTACTATAATACCTAGTGTCGATCGAAATATAATAGTTGTAGCCCTAATAAGCGCGCGATCACTAACATGTGCTTAATAACTGGCTTAAAATTGATTTCAGAGGTTGTAAACGCTGTAGGAGTGCATTTGGAGCTTATGTAGGCTTATAAAGCTGCTATATTAAGTTTTGTTGCATCCAAAAAATTCAAATTCCGTTTTTAGTATTGAAGAGTTTTAAAACGTTTGAAAAGCACGTTTTTCAGTAAATATTAAGTACAAAAAATATTTTTCGAATTACTATAATACCTAGTGTCGATCAAAATATAATAGTTGTAGCCCTAATAAGCGCGCGAGCACTAACATGTGCTCAATAACTGGCTTAAAATTGATTTCAGAGGTTGTAAACGCTGTAGAAGTGCATTTTGAACTTATGTAGTATTATAAAGCTGCTATATTAAATTTTGTTGCATCCAAAAAATTCAAATTCAGTTTTTAGTATTGAAGAGCTTTAAAACGTTTGAAAAGCACGTTTTTCAGTAAATATTAACTACAGAAAATATTTTTCCAATTACTATAATACCTAGTGTCGATCAAAATATAATAATTGCAGCCCTAACAAGCGCGCGATCACTAACATGTGCTCAATAACTGGCTTAAAATTGATTTCAGAGGTTGTAAACGCTGTAGGAGTGCATTTTGAGCTTATGTAGTCTTATAAAGCTGCTATATTAAATTTTTCTGCATCCAAAAAATTCAAATTCAATTTTTTAGTATTGAGGAGCGTTAAAACGTTTGAAAAGCACCTTTTTCAGTAAATATTAACTTCAGAAAATATTTTTCGAATTACTATAATACCTAGTGTCGATCAAAATATAATAGTTGTAGCCCTAATAAGCGCGCGATCACTAACATGTGCTCAATAACTGGCTTAAAATTGATTTCAGAGGTTGTAAACGCTGTTGGATTGCATTTTGAGCTTATGTAGTCTTATAAAACTGCTATATTAAATTTTTCTGCATCCAAAAAATTCAAATTTAATTTTTTAATATTGAAGAGCGTAAAAACGTTAGAAAAGCCCGTTTTTCTGTAAATATTAACTTCAGAAAATATTTTTCGAATTCCTATAATACCTAGTGTCGACCAAAATATAATAAATGCAGCCCTAATAAGCGCGCGATTACTAACATGTGTTCAATAACTGGCTTAAAATTGATTTCAGAGGTTGTAAACGTTGTAGCAGTGCATTTGGAGCTTATGTAGGCTTATAAAGCTATTATATTAATTTTTTTGCATAAAAAAAATTCAAATTTAATTGTTTAGTATTGAGGAGCGTTAAATGTCTGAGAAGCACATTTTTCAGTAAATATTAACTACAGAAAATATTTTTCGAATTACTATAATACCTAGTGTCGACCAAAATATAATAAATGCGTTAAAACGTCTGAAAAACACTTTTTTCAGTAAATATTAACTACAGAAAATATTTTTCGAATTACTATCGAGAGATCCAAAAAAAAAACTGTTCCTCAGCAGGCTGTGGAATGAAAAGTCACGTCTTTACTTGTGTCAGCTGGAATCCACTACATAAAATCGTTGGTCTCTTTGTATCTTTGGTCACTAGCTCCTCCGACGATACTGGACCGATTAAGCTGTATGATGGCTTAAAATGTTGCTAATTGTTAGATTTAGATCGTAGGCAGGTTTTTATTTTCAAAAAAGGTTTTAATTAGATTATTTAATTAGCCAACTAAGCGTAGCTCAGGTGATTCATTATATAGCACTACAGCAGCGCGTCGTTCAACAAAGTTCCGTAGCTCAGTGGTAGAATGTTCGTCTGCCACGCGGGCGGCGCGGGTACTATTCCCGGCCAGTTCATCTTTTTTTAAAATTTATATTAATGAATCTCTCCTAAATTTACGAACCGAAGCGTAACTCGGGTGATTCACTAGTTAAATATTAATGAAACGTCATTTTTAGGAGCAGAAATCTTTTAACAATCTGACAGATTCGTATAGAAAATGACAACTAATTATTATCTGACACTAGTAAAGATGTGACTTTTCATTCCACAGCCTGCTGAGGAACAGTTTTTTTTGGATCTCTCGATGTAATACCTAGTGTCGATCAAAATATAATAATTGCAGCTCTAACAAGCGCGCGATCACTAACATGTGCTCAATAACTGGCTTAAAATTGATTTCAGGGGTTGTAAACGCTGTAGGAGTGCATTTGGAGCTTATGTAGGCTTATAAAGCTGCTATATTAAATTTTGTTGCATCCAAAAAATTCAAATTCAGTTTTTAGTATTGAAGAGCTTTAAAACGTTTGAAAAGCACGTTTTTCAGTAAATATTAACTTCAGAAAATATTTTTCGAATTACTATAATACCTAGTGTCGATCAAAATATAATAGTTGTAGCCCTAATAAGCGCGCAAGCACTAACATGTGCTCAATAACTGGCTTAAAATTGATTTCAGAGGTTGTAAACGCTGTAGGAGTGCATTTTGAGCTTATGTAGTCTTATAAAGCTGCTATATTAAATTTTTCTGGATCCAAAAAGTTCAAATTCAATTTTTTAGTATCGAGGAGCGTTAAAACGTTTGAAAAGCACGTTTTTGAGTAAATATTAACTTCAGAAAATATTTTTCGAATTACTATAATACCTAGTGTTGATCAAAATATAATAGTTGTAGCCCTAATAAGCGCGCGATCACTAACATGTGCTCAATAACTGGCTTAAAATTGATTTCAGAGGTTGTAAACGCTGTTGGAGTGCATTTTGAGCTTATGTAGTTTTATTAAACTGCTATATTAAATTTTTCTGCATCCAAAAAGTTCAAATTCAATTTTTTAGTATTGAGGAGCGTTAAAACGTTTGAAAAGCACGTTTTTCAGTAAATATTAACTTCAGAAAATATTTTTCGAATTACTATAATACCTAGTGTCGATCAAAATATAATAGTTGTAGCCCTAATAAGCGCGCGATCACTAACGTGTGCTTAATAACTGGCTTAAAATTGATTTCAGAGGTTGTAAACGCTGTAGGAGTGCATTTGGAGCTTATGTAGGCTTATAAAGCTGCTATATTAAGTTTTGTTGCATCCAAAAAATTCAAATTCAGTTTTTAGTATTGAACAGCTTTAAAACGTTTGAAAAGCACGTTTTTCAGTAAATATTAAGTACAAAAAATATTTTTCGAATTACTATAATACCTAGTGTCGATCAAAATATAATAGTTGTAGCCCTAATAAGCGCGCGAGCATTAACATGTGCTCAATAACTGGCTTAAAATTGATTTCAGAGGTTGTAAACGCTGTAGAAGTGCATTTTGAACTTATGTAGTATTATAAAGCTGCTATATTAAATTTTGTTGCATCCAAAAAATTCAAATTCAGTTTTTAGTATTGAAGAGCTTTAAAACGTTTGAAAAGCACGTTTTTCAGTAAATATTAACTACAGAAAATATTTTTCCAATTACTATAATACCTAGTGTCGATCAAAATATAATAATTGCAGCCCTAACAAGCGCGCGATCACTAACATGTGCTCAATAACTGGCTTAAAATTGATTTCAGAGGTTGTAAACGCTGTAGGAGTGCATTTTGAGCTTATGTAGTCTTATAAAGCTGCTATATTAAATTTTTCTGCATCCAAAAAATTCAAATTCAATTTTTTAGTATTGAGGGGCGTTAAAACGTTTGAAAAGCACCTTTTTCAGTAAATATTAACTTCAGAAAATATTTTTCGAATTACTATAATACCTAGTGTCGATCAAAATATAATAGTTGTAGCCCTAATAAGCGCGCGATCACTAACATGTGCTCAATAACTGGCTTAAAATTGATTTCAGAGGTTGTAAACGCTGTTGGATTGCATTTTGAGCTTATGTAGTCTTATAAAACTGCTATATTAAATTTTTCTGCATCCAAAAAATTCAAATTTAATTTTTTAATATTGAAGAGCGTAAAAACGTTAGAAAAGCCCGTTTTTCTGTAAATATTAACTTCAGAAAATATTTTTCGAATTCCTATAATACCTAGTGTCGACCAAAATATAATAAATGCAGCCCTAATAAGCGCGCGATTACTAACATGTGTTCAATAACTGGCTTAAAATTGATTTCAGAGGTTGTAAACGTTGTAGCAGTGCATTTGGAGCTTATGCAGGCTTATAAAGCTGCTATATTAATTTTTTTGTATAAAAAAAATTCAAATTTAATTGTTTAGTATTGAGGAGCGTTAAATGTCTGAGAAGCACATTTTTCAGTAAATATTAACTACAGAAAATATTTTTCGAATTACTATAATACCTAGTGTCGACCAAAATATAATAAATGCGTTAAAACGTCTGAAAAACACTTTTTTCAGTAAATATTAACTACAGAAAATATTTTTCGAATTACTATCGAGAGATCCAAAAAAAAAACTGTTCCTCAGCAGGCTGTGGAATGAAAAGTCACGTCTTTACTTGTGTCAGCTGGAATCCACTACATAAAATCGTTGGTCTCTTTGTATCTTTGGTCACTAGCTCCTCCGACGATACTGGACCGATTAAGCTGTATGATGGCTTAAAATGTTGCTAATTGTTAGATTTAGATCGTAGGCAGGTTTTTATTTTCAAAAAAGGTTTTAATTAGATTATTTAATTAGCCAACTAAGCGTAGCTCAGGTGATTCATTATATAGCACTACAGCAGCGCGTCGTTCAACAAAGTTCCGTAGCTCAGTGGTAGAATGTTCGTCTGCCACGCGGGCGGCGCGGGTACTATTCCCGGCCAGTTCATCTTTTTTTAAAATTTATATTAATGAATCTCTCCTAAATTTACGAACCGAAGCGTAACTCGGGTGATTCACTAGTTAAATATTAATGAAACGTCATTTTTAGGAGCAGAAATCTTTTAACAATCTGACAGATTCGTATAGAAAATGACAACTAATTATTATCTGACACTAGTAAAGATGTGACTTTTCATTCCACAGCCTGCTGAGGAACAGTTTTTTTTGGATCTCTCGATGTAATACCTAGTGTCGATCAAAATATAATAATTGCAGCCCTAACAAGCGCGCGATCACTAACATGTGCTCAATAACTGGCTTAAAATTGATTTCAGGGGTTGTAAACGCTGTAGGAGTGCATTTGGAGCTTATGTAGGCTTATAAAGCTGCTATATTAAATTTTGTTGCATCCAAAAAATTCAAATTCAGTTTTTAGTATTGAAGAGCTTTAAAACGTTTGAAAAGCACGTTTTTCAGTAAATATTAACTTCAGAAAATATTTTTCGAATTACTATAATACCTAGTGTCGATCAAAATATAATAGTTGTAGCCCTAATAAGCGCGCAAGCACTAACATGTGCTCAATAACTGGCTTAAAATTGATTTCAGAGGTTGTAAACGCTGTAGGAGTGCATTTTGAGCTTATGTAGTCTTATAAAGCTGCTATATTAAATTTTTCTGGATCCAAAAAGTTCAAATTCAATTTTTTAGTATCGAGGAGCGTTAAAACGTTTGAAAAGCACGTTTTTGAGTAAATATTAACTTCAGAAAATATTTTTCGAATTACTATAATACCTAGTGTTGATCAAAATATAATAGTTGTAGCCCTAATAAGCGCGCGATCACTAACATGTGCTCAATAACTGGCTTAAAATTGATTTCAGAGGTTGTAAACGCTGTTGGAGTGCATTTTGAGCTTATGTAGTTTTATTAAACTGCTATATTAAATTTTTCTGCATCCAAAAAGTTCAAATTCAATTTTTTAGTATTGAGGAGCGTTAAAACGTTTGAAAAGCACGTTTTTCAGTAAATATTAACTTCAGAAAATATTTTTCGAATTACTATAATACCTAGTGTCGATCAAAATATAATAGTTGTAGCCCTAATAAGCGCGCGAGCACTAACATGTGCTCAACAACTGGCTTAAAATTGATTTCAGAGGTTGTAAACGTTGTAGAAGTGCATTTTGAACTTATGTAGTCTTATAAAGCTCCTATATTAAATTTGTCTGTATCCAAAAAATTCAAATTCAATTTTTTAGTATTGAGGAGTGTTAAAACGTTTGAAAAGCACGTTTTTCAGTAAATATTAACTACAGAAAATATTTTTCGAATTACTATAATACCTAGTGTCGATCAAAATATAATAGTTGTAGCCCTAATAAGCGCGCGAGCACTAACATGTGCTCAACAACTGGCTTAAAATTGATTTCAGAGGTTCTAAACGCCGTAGAAGTGCATTTGGAGCTTATGTAGGCTTATAAAGCTGCTATATTAAGTTTTGTTGCATCCAAAAAATTCAAATTCAGTTTTTAGTATTGAAGAGTTTTAAAACGTTTGAAAAGCACGTTTTTCAGTAAATATTAAGTACAAAAAATATTTTTCGAATTACTATAATACCTAGTGTCGATCAAAATATAATAGTTGTAGCCCTAATAAGCGCGCGAGCACTAACATGTGCTCAATAACTGGCTTAAAATTGATTTCAGAGGTTGTAAACGCTGTAGAATTGCATTTTGAACTTATGTAGTCTTATAAAGCTGCTATATTAAATTTTGTTGGATCCAAAAAATTCAAATTCAGTTTTTAGTATTGAAGAGCTTTAAAACGTTTGAAAAGCACGTTTTTCAGTAAATATTAACTACAGAAAATATTTTTCCAATTACTATAATACCTAGTGTCGATCAAAATATAATAATTGCAGCCCTAACAAGCGCGCGATCACTAACATGTGCTCAATAACTGGCTTAAAATTGATTTCAGAGGTTCTAAACGCTGTAGGAGTGCATTTGGAGCTTATGTAGGCTTATAAAGCTGCTATATTAAATTTGTCTGCATCCAAAAAATTCAAATTCAGTTTTTAGTATTGAAGAGCTTTAAAACGTTTGAAAAGCACGTTTTTCAGTAAATATTAACTACAGAAAATATTTTTCCAATTACTATAATACCTAGTGTCGATCAAAATATAATAATTGCAGCCCTAACAAGCGCGCGATCACTAACATGTGCTCAATAACTGGCTTAAAATTGATTTCAGAGGTTCTAAACGCTGTAGGAGTGCATTTGGAGCTTATGTAGGCTTATAAAGCTGCTATATTAAATTTGTCTGCATCCAAAAAATTCAAATTCAGTTTTTAGTATTGAAGAGCTTTAAAACGTTTGAAAAGCACGTTTTTCAGTAAATATTAACTACAGAAAATATTTTTCGAATTACTATAATACCTAGTGTCGACCAAAATATAATAAATGCGTTAAAACGTCTGAAAAACACTTTTTTCAGTAAATATTAACTACAGAAAATATTTTTCGAATTACTATCGAGAGATCCAAAAAAAAAACTGTTCCTCAGCAGGCTGTGGAATGAAAAGTCACGTCTTTACTTGTGTCAGCTGGAATCCACTACATAAAATCGTTGGTCTCTTTGTATCTTTGGTCACTAGCTCCTCCGACGATACTGGACCGATTAAGCTGTATGATGGCTTAAAATGTTGCTAATTGTTAGATTTAGATCGTAGGCAGGTTTTTATTTTCAAAAAAGGTTTTAATTAGATTATTTAATTAGCCAACTAAGCGTAGCTCAGGTGATTCATTATATAGCACTACAGCAGCGCGTCGTTCAACAAAGTTCCGTAGCTCAGTGGTAGAATGTTCGTCTGCCACGCGGGCGGCGCGGGTACTATTCCCGGCCAGTTCATCTTTTTTTAAAATTTATATTAATGAATCTCTCCTAAATTTACGAACCGAAGCGTAACTCGGGTGATTCACTAGTTAAATATTAATGAAACGTCATTTTTAGGAGCAGAAATCTTTTAACAATCTGACAGATTCGTATAGAAAATGACAACTAATTATTATCTGACACTAGTAAAGATGTGACTTTTCATTCCACAGCCTGCTGAGGAACAGTTTTTTTTGGATCTCTCGATGTAATACCTAGTGTCGATCAAAATATAATAATTGCAGCCCTAACAAGCGCGCGATCACTAACATGTGCTCAATAACTGGCTTAAAATTGATTTCAGGGGTTGTAAACGCTGTAGGAGTGCATTTGGAGCTTATGTAGGCTTATAAAGCTGCTATATTAAATTTTGTTGCATCCAAAAAATTCAAATTCAGTTTTTAGTATTGAAGAGCTTTAAAACGTTTGAAAAGCACGTTTTTCAGTAAATATTAACTTCAGAAAATATTTTTCGAATTACTATAATACCTAGTGTCGATCAAAATATAATAGTTGTAGCCCTAATAAGCGCGCAAGCACTAACATGTGCTCAATAACTGGCTTAAAATTGATTTCAGAGGTTGTAAACGCTGTAGGAGTGCATTTTGAGCTTATGTAGTCTTATAAAGCTGCTATATTAAATTTTTCTGGATCCAAAAAGTTCAAATTCAATTTTTTAGTATCGAGGAGCGTTAAAACGTTTGAAAAGCACGTTTTTGAGTAAATATTAACTTCAGAAAATATTTTTCGAATTACTATAATACCTAGTGTTGATCAAAATATAATAGTTGTAGCCCTAATAAGCGCGCGATCACTAACATGTGCTCAATAACTGGCTTAAAATTGATTTCAGAGGTTGTAAACGCTGTTGGAGTGCATTTTGAGCTTATGTAGTTTTATTAAACTGCTATATTAAATTTTTCTGCATCCAAAAAGTTCAAATTCAATTTTTTAGTATTGAGGAGCGTTAAAACGTTTGAAAAGCACGTTTTTCAGTAAATATTAACTTCAGAAAATATTTTTCGAATTACTATAATACCTAGTGTCGATCAAAATATAATAGTTGTAGCCCTAATAAGCGCGCGAGCACTAACATGTGCTCAACAACTGGCTTAAAATTGATTTCAGAGGTTGTAAACGTTGTAGAAGTGCATTTTGAACTTATGTAGTCTTATAAAGCTCCTATATTAAATTTGTCTGTATCCAAAAAATTCAAATTCAATTTTTTAGTATTGAGGAGTGTTAAAACGTTTGAAAAGCACGTTTTTCAGTAAATATTAACTACAGAAAATATTTTTCGAATTACTATAATACCTAGTGTCGATCAAAATATAATAGTTGTAGCCCTAATAAGCGCGCGAGCACTAACATGTGCTCAACAACTGGCTTAAAATTGATTTCAGAGGTTCTAAACGCCGTAGAAGTGCATTTGGAGCTTATGTAGGCTTATAAAGCTGCTATATTAAGTTTTGTTGCATCCAAAAAATTCAAATTCAGTTTTTAGTATTGAAGAGTTTTAAAACGTTTGAAAAGCACGTTTTTCAGTAAATATTAAGTACAAAAAATATTTTTCGAATTACTATAATACCTAGTGTCGATCAAAATATAATAGTTGTAGCCCTAATAAGCGCGCGAGCACTAACATGTGCTCAATAACTGGCTTAAAATTGATTTCAGAGGTTGTAAACGCTGTAGAATTGCATTTTGAACTTATGTAGTCTTATAAAGCTGCTATATTAAATTTTGTTGGATCCAAAAAATTCAAATTCAGTTTTTAGTATTGAAGAGCTTTAAAACGTTTGAAAAGCACGTTTTTCAGTAAATATTAACTACAGAAAATATTTTTCCAATTACTATAATACCTAGTGTCGATCAAAATATAATAATTGCAGCCCTAACAAGCGCGCGATCACTAACATGTGCTCAATAACTGGCTTAAAATTGATTTCAGAGGTTCTAAACGCTGTAGGAGTGCATTTGGAGCTTATGTAGGCTTATAAAGCTGCTATATTAAATTTGTCTGCATCCAAAAAATTCAAATTCAGTTTTTAGTATTGAAGAGCTTTAAAACGTTTGAAAAGCACGTTTTTCAGTAAATATTAACTACAGAAAATATTTTTCCAATTACTATAATACCTAGTGTCGATCAAAATATAATAATTGCAGCCCTAACAAGCTCGCGATCACTAACATGTGCTCAATAACTGGCTTAAAATTGATTTCAGAGGTTCTAAACGCTGTAGCAGTGCATTTGGAGCTTATGTAGGCTTATAAAGCTGCTATATTAAATTTTGTTGAATCCAAAAAATTCAAATTCAATTTTTTAGTATTGAGGAGCGTTAAAACGTTTGAAAAGCACGTTTTTCAGTAAATATTAACTACAGAAAATATTTTTCGAATTACTATAATACCTAGTGTCGATCAAAAGATAATAGTTGTAGCCCTAATAAGCGCGCGAGCACTAACATGTGCTCAACAACTGGCTTAAAATTGATTTGAGAGGTTGTAAACGCTGTAGGAGTGCATTTGGAGCTTATGTAGGCTTCTAAAGCTGCTATATTAAATTTTTGTTGAATCCAAAAAATTCAAATTCAGTTTTTAGTATTGAAGAGCTTTAAAACGTTTGAAAAGCACGTTTTTCAGTAAATATTAAGTACAAAAAATATTTTTCGAATTACTATAATACCTAGTGTCAATCAAAATATAATAGTTGTAGCCCTAATAAGCGCGCGAGCACTAACATGTGCTCAACAACTGGATTAAAATTGATTTCAGAGGTTGTAAACGTCGTAGAAGTGCATTTTGAACTTATGTAGTCTTATAAAGCTGCTATATTAAATTTGTCTGTATCCAAAAAATTCAAATTCAATTTTTTAGTATTGAGGAGTGTTAAAACGTTTGAAAAGCACGTTTTTCAGTAAATATTAACTTCAGAAAATATTTTTCGAATTACTATAATACCTAGTGTCGATCAAAATATAATAGTTGTAGCCCTAATAAGCGCGCGAGCACTAACATGTGCTCAATAACTGGCTTAAAATTGATTTCAAAGGTTGTAAACGCTGTAGAAGTGCATTTTGAACTTATGTAGTCTTATAAAGCTGCTATATTAAATTTTGTTGCATCCAAAAAATTCAAATTCAGTTTTTAGTATTGAAGAGCTTTAAAACGTTTGAAAAGCACGTTTTTCAGTAAATATTAACTACAGAAAATATTTTTCCAATTACTATAATACCTAGTGTCGATCAAAATATAATAATTGCAGCCCTAACAAGCGCGCGATCACTAACATGTGCTCAATAACTGGCTTAAAATTGATTTCAGAGTTTCTAAACGCTGTAGGAGTGCATTTGGAGCTTATGTAGACTTATAAAGCTGCTATATTAAATTTTGTTGAATCCAAAAAATTCAAATTAAATTTTTTAGTATTGAAGAGCGTTAAAACATTTGAAAATCACGTTTTTCAGTAAATATTAACTACAGAAAATATTTTTCGAATTACTATAATACCTAGTGTCGATCAAAATATAATAGTTGTAGCCCTAATAAGCGCGCGAGCACTAACATGTGCTCAATAACTGGCTTAAAATTGATTTCAGAGGTTGTAAACGCTGTAGGAGTGCATTTTGAGCTTATGTAGGCTTCTAAAGCTGCTATATTAAATTTTGTTGAATCCAAAAAATTCAAATTTAGTTTTTAGTATTGAAGAGCTTTAAAACGTTTGAAAAGCACGTTTTTCAGTAAATATTAAGTACAAAAAATATTTTTCGAATTACTATAATACCTAGTGTCGATCAAAATATAATAGTTGTAGCCCTAATAAGCGCGCGAGCACTAACATGTGCTCAACAACTGGCTTAAAATTGATTTCAGAGGTTGTAAACGTTGTAGAAGTGCATTTTGAACTGATGTAGTCTTATAAAGCTGCTATATTAAATTTGTCTATATCCAAAAAATTCAAATTCAATTTTTTAGTATTGAGGAGTGTTAAAACGTTTGAAAAGCACGTTTTTCAGTAAATATTAACTTCAAAAATATTTTTCGAATTACTATAATACCTAGTGTCGATCAAAATATAATAGTTGTAGCCCTAATAAGCGCGCGATCACTAACGTGTGCTCAATAACTGGCTTAAAATTGATTTCAGAGGTTGTAAACGCTGTTGGATTGCATTCTGAGCTTATGTAGTATTATAAAACTGCTATATTAAATTTTTCTGCATCCAAAAAATTCAAATTTAATTTTTTAGTATTGAAGAGCGTTAAAACGTTGGAAAAGCACGTTTTTCAGTAAATATTAACTTCAGAAAATATTTTTCGAATTACTATAATACCTAGTGTCGATCGAAATATAATAGTTGTAGCCCTAATAAGCGCGCGATCACTAACATGTGCTTAATAACTGGCTTAAAATTGATTTCAGAGGTTGTAAACGCTGTAGGAGTGCATTTGGAGCTTATGTAGGCTTATAAAGCTGCTATATTAAGTTTTGTTGCATCCAAAAAATTCAAATTCCGTTTTTAGTATTGAAGAGTTTTAAAACGTTTGAAAAGCACGTTTTTCAGTAAATATTAAGTACAAAAAATATTTTTCGAATTACTATAATACCTAGTGTCGATCAAAATATAATAGTTGTAGCCCTAATAAGCGCGCGAGCACTAACATGTGCTCAATAACTGGCTTAAAATTGATTTCAGAGGTTGTAAACGCTGTAGAAGTGCATTTTGAACTTATGTAGTATTATAAAGCTGCTATATTAAATTTTGTTGCATCCAAAAAATTCAAATTCAGTTTTTAGTATTGAAGAGCTTTAAAACGTTTGAAAAGCACGTTTTTCAGTAAATATTAACTACAGAAAATATTTTTCCAATTACTATAATAACTAGTGTCGATCAAAATATAATAATTGCAGCCCTAACAAGCGCGCGATCACTAACATGTGCTCAATAACTGGCTTAAAATTGATTTCAGAGGTTGTAAACGCTGTAGGAGTGCATTTTGAGCTTATGTAGTCTTATAAAGCTGCTATATTAAATTTTTCTGCATCCAAAAAATTCAAATTCAATTTTTTAGTATTGAGGAGCGTTAAAACGTTTGAAAAGCACCTTTTTCAGTAAATATTAACTTCAGAAAATATTTTTCGAATTACTATAATACCTAGTGTCGATCAAAATATAATAGTTGTAGCCCTAATAAGCGCGCGATCACTAACATGTGCTCAATAACTGGCTTAAAATTGATTTCAGAGGTTGTAAACGCTGTTGGATTGCATTTTGAGCTTATGTAGTCTTATAAAACTGCTATATTAAATTTTTCTGCATCCAAAAAATTCAAATTTAATTTTTTAATATTGAAGAGCGTAAAAACGTTAGAAAAGCCCGTTTTTCTGTAAATATTAACTTCAGAAAATATTTTTCGAATTCCTATAATACCTAGTGTCGACCAAAATATAATAAATGCAGCCCTAATAAGCGCGCGATTACTAACATGTGTTCAATAACTGGCTTAAAATTGATTTCAGAGGTTGTAAACGTTGTAGCAGTGCATTTGGAGCTTATATAGGCTTATAAAGCTGCTATATTAATTTTTTTGCATAAAAAAAATTCAAATTTAATTGTTTAGTATTGAGGAGCGTTAAATGTCTGAGAAGCACATTTTTCAGTAAATATTAACTACAGAAAATATTTTTCGAATTACTATAATACCTAGTGTCGACCAAAATATAATAAATGCGTTAAAACGTCTGAAAAACACTTTTTTCAGTAAATATTAACTACAGAAAATATTTTTCGAATTACTATCGAGAGATCCAAAAAAAAAACTGTTCCTCAGCAGGCTGTGGAATGAAAAGTCACGTCTTTACTTGTGTCAGCTGGAATCCACTACATAAAATCGTTGGTCTCTTTGTATCTTTGGTCACTAGCTCCTCCGACGATACTGGACCGATTAAGCTGTATGATGGCTTAAAATGTTGCTAATTGTTAGATTTAGATCGTAGGCAGGTTTTTATTTTCAAAAAAGGTTTTAATTAGATTATTTAATTAGCCAACTAAGCGTAGCTCAGGTGATTCATTATATAGCACTACAGCAGCGCGTCGTTCAACAAAGTTCCGTAGCTCAGTGGTAGAATGTTCGTCTGCCACGCGGGCGGCGCGGGTACTATTCCCGGCCAGTTCATCTTTTTTTAAAATTTATATTAATGAATCTCTCCTAAATTTACGAACCGAAGCGTAACTCGGGTGATTCACTAGTTAAATATTAATGAAACGTCATTTTTAGGAGCAGAAATCTTTTAACAATCTGACAGATTCGTATAGAAAATGACAACTAATTATTATCTGACACTAGTAAAGATGTGACTTTTCATTCCACAGCCTGCTGAGGAACAGTTTTTTTTGGATCTCTCGATGTAATACCTAGTGTCGATCAAAATATAATAATTGCAGCTCTAACAAGCGCGCGATCACTAACATGTGCTCAATAACTGGCTTAAAATTGATTTCAGGGGTTGTAAACGCTGTAGGAGTGCATTTGGAGCTTATGTAGGCTTATAAAGCTGCTATATTAAATTTTGTTGCATCCAAAAAATTCAAATTCAGTTTTTAGTATTGAAGAGCTTTAAAACGTTTGAAAAGCACGTTTTTCAGTAAATATTAACTTCAGAAAATATTTTTCGAATTACTATAATACCTAGTGTCGATCAAAATATAATAGTTGTAGCCCTAATAAGCGCGCAAGCACTAACATGTGCTCAATAACTGGCTTAAAATTGATTTCAGAGGTTGTAAACGCTGTAGGAGTGCATTTTGAGCTTATGTAGTCTTATAAAGCTGCTATATTAAATTTTTCTGGATCCAAAAAGTTCAAATTCAATTTTTTAGTATCGAGGAGCGTTAAAACGTTTGAAAAGCACGTTTTTGAGTAAATATTAACTTCAGAAAATATTTTTCGAATTACTATAATACCTAGTGTTGATCAAAATATAATAGTTGTAGCCCTAATAAGCGCGCGATCACTAACATGTGCTCAATAACTGGCTTAAAATTGATTTCAGAGGTTGTAAACGCTGTTGGAGTGCATTTTGAGCTTATGTAGTTTTATTAAACTGCTATATTAAATTTTTCTGCATCCAAAAAGTTCAAATTCAATTTTTTAGTATTGAGGAGCGTTAAAACGTTTGAAAAGCACGTTTTTCAGTAAATATTAACTTCAGAAGATATTTTTCGAATTACTATAATACCTAGTGTCGATCAAAATATAATAGTTGTAGCCCTAATAAGCGCGCGATCACTAACGTGTGCTTAATAACTGGCTTAAAATTGATTTCAGAGGTTGTAAACGCTGTAGGAGTGCATTTGGAGCTTATGTAGGCTTATAAAGCTGCTATATTAAGTTTTGTTGCATCCAAAAAATTCAAATTCAGTTTTTAGTATTGAACAGCTTTAAAACGTTTGAAAAGCACGTTTTTCAGTAAATATTAAGTACAAAAAATATTTTTCGAATTACTATAATACCTAGTGTCGATCAAAATATAATAGTTGTAGCCCTAATAAGCGCGCGAGCATTAACATGTGCTCAATAACTGGCTTAAAATTGATTTCAGAGGTTGTAAACGCTGTAGAAGTGCATTTTGAACTTATGTAGTATTATAAAGCTGCTATATTAAATTTTGTTGCATCCAAAAAATTCAAATTCAGTTTTTAGTATTGAAGAGCTTTAAAACGTTTGAAAAGCACGTTTTTCAGTAAATATTAACTACAGAAAATATTTTTCCAATTACTATAATACCTAGTGTCGATCAAAATATAATAATTGCAGCCCTAACAAGCGCGCGATCACTAACATGTGCTCAATAACTGGCTTAAAATTGATTTCAGAGGTTGTAAACGCTGTAGGAGTGCATTTTGAGCTTATGTAGTCTTATAAAGCTGCTATATTAAATTTTTCTGCATCCAAAAAATTCAAATTCAATTTTTTAGTATTGAGGGGCGTTAAAACGTTTGAAAAGCACCTTTTTCAGTAAATATTAACTTCAGAAAATATTTTTCGAATTACTATAATACCTAGTGTCGATCAAAATATAATAGTTGTAGCCCTAATAAGCGCGCGATCACTAACATGTGCTCAATAACTGGCTTAAAATTGATTTCAGAGGTTGTAAACGCTGTTGGATTGCATTTTGAGCTTATGTAGTCTTATAAAACTGCTATATTAAATTTTTCTGCATCCAAAAAATTCAAATTTAATTTTTTAATATTGAAGAGCGTAAAAACGTTAGAAAAGCCCGTTTTTCTGTAAATATTAACTTCAGAAAATATTTTTCGAATTCCTATAATACCTAGTGTCGACCAAAATATAATAAATGCAGCCCTAATAAGCGCGCGATTACTAACATGTGTTCAATAACTGGCTTAAAATTGATTTCAGAGGTTGTAAACGTTGTAGCAGTGCATTTGGAGCTTATGCAGGCTTATAAAGCTGCTATATTAATTTTTTTGCATAAAAAAAATTCAAATTTAATTGTTTAGTATTGAGGAGCGTTAAATGTCTGAGAAGCACATTTTTCAGTAAATATTAACTACAGAAAATATTTTTCGAATTACTATAATACCTAGTGTCGACCAAAATATAATAAATGCGTTAAAACGTCTGAAAAACACTTTTTTCAGTAAATATTAACTACAGAAAATATTTTTCGAATTACTATCGAGAGATCCAAAAAAAAAACTGTTCCTCAGCAGGCTGTGGAATGAAAAGTCACGTCTTTACTTGTGTCAGCTGGAATCCACTACATAAAATCGTTGGTCTCTTTGTATCTTTGGTCACTAGCTCCTCCGACGATACTGGACCGATTAAGCTGTATGATGGCTTAAAATGTTGCTAATTGTTAGATTTAGATCGTAGGCAGGTTTTTATTTTCAAAAAAGGTTTTAATTAGATTATTTAATTAGCCAACTAAGCGTAGCTCAGGTGATTCATTATATAGCACTACAGCAGCGCGTCGTTCAACAAAGTTCCGTAGCTCAGTGGTAGAATGTTCGTCTGCCACGCGGGCGGCGCGGGTACTATTCCCGGCCAGTTCATCTTTTTTTAAAATTTATATTAATGAATCTCTCCTAAATTTACGAACCGAAGCGTAACTCGGGTGATTCACTAGTTAAATATTAATGAAACGTCATTTTTAGGAGCAGAAATCTTTTAACAATCTGACAGATTCGTATAGAAAATGACAACTAATTATTATCTGACACTAGTAAAGATGTGACTTTTCATTCCACAGCCTGCTGAGGAACAGTTTTTTTTGGATCTCTCGATGTAATACCTAGTGTCGATCAAAATATAATAATTGCAGCCCTAACAAGCGCGCGATCACTAACATGTGCTCAATAACTGGCTTAAAATTGATTTCAGGGGTTGTAAACGCTGTAGGAGTGCATTTGGAGCTTATGTAGGCTTATAAAGCTGCTATATTAAATTTTGTTGCATCCAAAAAATTCAAATTCAGTTTTTAGTATTGAAGAGCTTTAAAACGTTTGAAAAGCACGTTTTTCAGTAAATATTAACTTCAGAAAATATTTTTCGAATTACTATAATACCTAGTGTCGATCAAAATATAATAGTTGTAGCCCTAATAAGCGCGCAAGCACTAACATGTGCTCAATAACTGGCTTAAAATTGATTTCAGAGGTTGTAAACGCTGTAGGAGTGCATTTTGAGCTTATGTAGTCTTATAAAGCTGCTATATTAAATTTTTCTGGATCCAAAAAGTTCAAATTCAATTTTTTAGTATCGAGGAGCGTTTAAAACGTTTGAAAAGCACGTTTTTGAGTAAATATTAACTTCAGAAAATATTTTTCGAATTACTATAATACCTAGTGTTGATCAAAATATAATAGTTGTAGCCCTAATAAGCGCGCGATCACTAACATGTGCTCAATAACTGGCTTAAAATTGATTTCAGAGGTTGTAAACGCTGTTGGAGTGCATTTTGAGCTTATGTAGTTTTATTAAACTGCTATATTAAATTTTTCTGCATCCAAAAAGTTCAAATTCAATTTTTTAGTATTGAGGAGCGTTAAAACGTTTGAAAAGCACGTTTTTCAGTAAATATTAACTTCAGAAAATATTTTTCGAATTACTATAATACCTAGTGTCGATCAAAATATAATAGTTGTAGCCCTAATAAGCGCGCGATCACTAACGTGTGCTTAATAACTGGCTTAAAATTGATTTCAGAGGTTGTAAACGCTGTAGGAGTGCATTTGGAGCTTATGTAGGCTTATAAAGCTGCTATATTAAGTTTTGTTGCATCCAAAAAATTCAAATTCAGTTTTTAGTATTGAACAGCTTTAAAACGTTTGAAAAGCACGTTTTTCAGTAAATATTAAGTACAAAAAATATTTTTCGAATTACTATAATACCTAGTGTCGATCAAAATATAATAGTTGTAGCCCTAATAAGCGCGCGAGCATTAACATGTGCTCAATAACTGGCTTAAAATTGATTTCAGAGGTTGTAAACGCTGTAGAAGTGCATTTTGAACTTATGTAGTATTATAAAGCTGCTATATTAAATTTTGTTGCATCCAAAAAATTCAAATTCAGTTTTTAGTATTGAAGAGCTTTAAAACGTTTGAAAAGCACGTTTTTCAGTAAATATTAACTACAGAAAATATTTTTCCAATTACTATAATACCTAGTGTCGATCAAAATATAATAATTGCAGCCCTAACAAGCGCGCGATCACTAACATGTGCTCAATAACTGGCTTAAAATTGATTTCAGAGGTTGTAAACGCTGTAGGAGTGCATTTTGAGCTTATGTAGTCTTATAAAGCTGCTATATTAAATTTTTCTGCATCCAAAAAATTCAAATTCAATTTTTTAGTATTGAGGGGCGTTAAAACGTTTGAAAAGCACCTTTTTCAGTAAATATTAACTTCAGAAAATATTTTTCGAATTACTATAATACCTAGTGTCGATCAAAATATAATAGTTGTAGCCCTAATAAGCGCGCGATCACTAACATGTGCTCAATAACTGGCTTAAAATTGATTTCAGAGGTTGTAAACGCTGTTGGATTGCATTTTGAGCTTATGTAGTCTTATAAAACTGCTATATTAAATTTTTCTGCATCCAAAAAATTCAAATTTAATTTTTTAATATTGAAGAGCGTAAAAACGTTAGAAAAGCCCGTTTTTCTGTAAATATTAACTTCAGAAAATATTTTTCGAATTCCTATAATACCTAGTGTCGACCAAAATATAATAAATGCAGCCCTAATAAGCGCGCGATTACTAACATGTGTTCAATAACTGGCTTAAAATTGATTTCAGAGGTTGTAAACGTTGTAGCAGTGCATTTGGAGCTTATGCAGGCTTATAAAGCTGCTATATTAATTTTTTTGCATAAAAAAAATTCAAATTTAATTGTTTAGTATTGAGGAGCGTTAAATGTCTGAGAAGCACATTTTTCAGTAAATATTAA
This sequence comes from Agriotes lineatus, assembly GCA_940337035.1. NCBI lineage: Eukaryota > Metazoa > Arthropoda > Insecta > Coleoptera > Elateridae > Agriotes > Agriotes lineatus. Next base: position 101,960 of record CALNHX010005452.1, read on the forward strand.
CTACAGAAAATATTTTTCGAATTACTATAATACCTAGTGTCGACCAAAATATAATAAATGCGTTAAAACGTCTGAAAAACACTTTTTTCAGTAAATATTAACTACAGAAAATATTTTTCGAATTACTATCGAGAGATCCAAAAAAAAAAACTGTTCCTCAGCAGGCTGTGGAATGAAAAGTCACGTCTTTACTTGTGTCAGCTGGAATCCACTACATAAAATCGTTGGTCTCTTTGTATCTTTGGTCACTAGCTCCTCCGACGATACTGGACCGATTAAGCTGTATGATGGCTTAAAATGTTGCTAATTGTTAGATTTAGATCGTAGGCAGGTTTTTATTTTCAAAAAAGGTTTTAATTAGATTATTTAATTAGCCAACTAAGCGTAGCTCAGGTGATTCATTATATAGCACTACAGCAGCGCGTCGTTCAACAAAGTTCCGTAGCTCAGTGGTAGAATGTTCGTCTGCCACGCGGGCGGCGCGGGTACTATTCCCGGCCAGTTCATCTTTTTTTAAAATTTATATTAATGAATCTCTCCTAAATTTACGAACCGAAGCGTAACTCGGGTGATTCACTAGTTAAATATTAATGAAACGTCATTTTTAGGAGCAGAAATCTTTTAACAATCTGACAGATTCGTATAGAAAATGACAACTAATTATTATCTGACACTAGTAAAGATTTGACTTTTCATTCCACAGCCTGCTGAGGAACAGTTTTTTTTGGATCTCTCGATGTAATACCTAGTGTCGATCAAAATATAATAATTGCAGCCCTAACAAGCGCGCGATCACTAACATGTGCTCAATAACTGGCTTAAAATTGATTTCAGGGGTTGTAAACGCTGTAGGAGTGCATTTGGAGCTTATGTAGGCTTATAAAGCTGCTATATTAAATTTTGTTGCATCCAAAAAATTCAAATTCAGTTTTTAGTATTGAAGAGCTTTAAAACGTTTGAAAAGCACGTTTTTCAGTAAATATTAACTTCAGAAAATATTTTTCGAATTACTATAATACCTAGTGTCGATCAAAATATAATAGTTGTAGCCCTAATAAGCGCGCAAGCACTAACATGTGCTCAATAACTGGCTTAAAATTGATTTCAGAGGTTGTAAACGCTGTAGGAGTGCATTTTGAGCTTATGTAGTCTTATAAAGCTGCTATATTAAATTTTTCTGGATCCAAAAAGTTCAAATTCAATTTTTTAGTATCGAGGAGCGTTAAAACGTTTGAAAAGCACGTTTTTGAGTAAATATTAACTTCAGAAAATATTTTTCGAATTACTATAATACCTAGTGTTGATCAAAATATAATAGTTGTAGCCCTAATAAGCGCGCGATTACTAACATGTGCTCAATAACTGGCTTGAAATTGATTTCAGAGGTTGTAAACGCTGTTGGAGTGCATTTTGAGCTTATGTAGTTTTATTAAACTGCTATATTAAATTTTTCTGCATCCAAAAAGTTCAAATTCAATTTTTTAGTATTGAGGAGCGTTAAAACGTTTGAAAAGCACGTTTTTCAGTAAATATTAACTTCAGAAAATATTTTTCGAATTACTATAATACCTAGTGTCGATCAAAATATAATAGTTGTAGCCCTAATAAGCGCGCGATCACTAACGTGTGCTTAATAACTGGCTTAAAATTTATTTCAGAGGTTGTAAACGCTGTAGGAGTGCATTTGGAGCTTATGTAGGCTTATAAAGCTGCTATATTAAGTTTTGTTGCATCCAAAAAATTCAAATTCAGTTTTTAGTATTGAAGAGCTTTAAAACGTTTGAAAAGCACGTTTTTCAGTAAATATTAAGTACAAAAAATATTTTTCGAATTACTATAATACCTAGTGTCGATCAAAATATAATAGTTGTAGCCCTAATAAGCGCGCGAGCACTAACATGTGCTCAATAACTGGCTTAAAATTGATTTCAGAGGTTGTAAACGCTGTAGAAGTGCATTTTGAACTTATGTAGTATTATAAAGCTGCTATATTAAATTTTGTTGCATCCAAAAAATTCAAATTCAGTTTTTAGTATTGAAGAGCTTTAAAACGTTTGAAAAGCACGTTTTTCAGTAAATATTAACTACAGAAAATATTTTTCCAATTACTATAATACCTAGTGTCGATCAAAATATAATAATTGCAGCCCTAACAAGCGCGCGATCACTAACATGTGCTCAATAACTGGCTTAAAATTGATTTCAGAGGTTGTAAACGCTGTAGGAGTGCATTTGGAGCTTATGTAGGCTTATAAAGCTGCTATATTAAATTTGCTTGCATCCAAAAAATTCAAATTCAGTTTTTAGTATTGAAGAGCTTTAAAACGTTTGAAAAGCACGTTTTTCAGTAAATATTAAGTACAAAAAATATTTTTCGAATTACTATAATACCTAGTGTCGATCAAAATATAATAGTTGTAGCCCTAATAAGCGCGCGAGCACTAACAGGTGCTCAACAACTGGATTAAAATTGATTTCAGAAGTTGTAAACGTCGTAGAAGTGCATTTTGAACTTATGTAGTCTTATAAAGCTGCTATATTAAATTTGTCTGTATCCAAAAAATTCAAATTCAATTTTTTAGTATTGAGGAGTGTTAAAACGTTTGAAAAGCACGTTTTTCAGTAAATATTAACTTCAGAAAATATTTTTCGAATTACTATAATACCTAGTGTCGATCAAAATATAATAGTTGTAGCCCTAATAAGCGCGCGAGCACTAACATGTGCTCAATAACTGGCTTAAAATTGATTTCAAAGGTTGTAAACGCTGTAGAAGTGCATTTTGAACTTATGTAGTCTTATAAAGCTGCTATATTAAATTTTGTTGCATCCAAAAAATTCAAATTCAGTTTTTAGTATTGAAGAGCTTTAAAACGTTTGAAAAGCACGTTTTTCAGTAAATATTAACTACAGAAAATATTTTTCCAATTACTATAATACCTAGTGTCGATCAAAATATAATAGTTGTAGCCCTAATAAGCGCGCGAGCACTAACATGTGCTCAATAACTGGCTTAAAATTGATTTCAGAGGTTGTAAACGCTGTAGGAGTGCATTTTGAGCTTATGTAGGCTTCTAAAGCTGCTATATTAAATTTTGTTGAATCCAAAAAATTCAAATTTAGTTTTTAGTATTGAAGAGCTTTAAAACGTTTGAAAAGCACGTTTTTCAGTAAATATTAAGTACAAAAAATATTTTTCGAATTACTATAATACCTAGTGTCGATCAAAATATAATAGTTGTAGCCCTAATAAGCGCGCGAGCACTAACATGTGCTCAACAACTGGCTTAAATTGATTTCAGAGGTTGTAAACGTTGTAGAAGTGCATTTTGAACTGATGTAGTCTTATAAAGCTGCTATATTAAATTTGTCTATATCCAAAAAATTCAAATTCAATTTTTTAGTATTGAGGAGTGTTAAAACGTTTGAAAAGCACGTTTTTCAGTAAATATTAACTTCAGAAAATATTTTTCGAATTACTATAATACCTAGTGTCGATCAAAATATAATAGTTGTAGCCCTAATAAGCGCGCGATCACTAACGTGTGCTCAATAACTGGCTTAAAATTGATTTCAGAGGTTGTAAACGCTGTTGGATTGCATTCTGAGCTTATGTAGTATTATAAAACTGCTATATTAAATTTTTCTGCATCCAAAAAATTCAAATTTAATTTTTTAGTATTGAAGAGCGTTTAAAACGTTTGAAAAGCACGTTTTTCAGTAAATATTACCTTCAGAAAATATTTTTCGAATTACTATAATACCTAGTGTCGATCGAAATATAATAGTTGTAGCCCTAATAAGCGCGCGATCACTAACATGTGCTTAATAACTGGCTTAAAATTGATTTCAGAGGTTGTAAACGCTGCAGGAGTGCATTTGGAGCTTATGTAGGCTTATAAAGCTGCTATATTAAGTTTTGTTGCATCCAAAAAATTCAAATTCAGTTTTTAGTATTGAAGAGCTTTAAAACGTTTGAAAAGCACGTTTTTCAGTAAATATTAAGTACAAAAAATATTTTTCGAATTACTATAAGTAAGTAAGTAAGTAAGTAAGTAAGTATAGTTTATTGCCAACAGATCAACTACAAGAGTGACATGGACATTGTCAGATAAAGGTAATACCTAATGTAATACAATATTTTTATAGTCATAGAAACATTTTTTAATTAAAATGGATTTAAGTGTAGTCTTAAATTTATCGATTTTATATGATTTCATTTGTATTGGTAGCGAGTTATAGATTTTAATACAATTATACATGGGAGACTTTTGAAATTTAGCAGTCCGATGCCTAGGTATGGCTAACAGGTCACCATGTCTGGTGGGATATTGATGAGAATTGTTACTCGTTGTAAAGTAGTGCATATGTTGATGCGCAAATACTGCTAATTTGAAGAGCATTATAGATGGAAATGTTAGTAAGTTGTTCTCCAAAAAAAAGGACTTGCACGACTGGCGTGGTTTAATGTTAAAAATCAGGCGAATTAGACGCTTTTGGAGAACAAATACTCGCTTCCATTCGGTAGCCATACCCCATAACAAAACATTATAAGTCATGTGGCTGAATGCCAAGGCATAATATACCTGTATTAAGTCGGACGTGTCAAGTACAGGCTTTAGTTTTAAAATAGCATAGTAAGCACAATTCAGTTTTTTACATACTGAGTCAATCTGTTTCTTCCAGTCGAGAT